>NXFB01000080.1:110235-123651 GCA_002525835.2 Ipomoea batatas
CCCAATGAAACTCACCCATATGCATCAACAATTTCTTGAAAAGCAGAAATAAATTTGTTTGTCTTAAAATATGTGGGCGGTGACTCTCGAGTAACCAATACCCGAAATATTGCACCTATTTCTGAATTGGAAAATGTTATGCTATTAATTACTATATATATGGTAGATAATGCAATATTACCAATTATAATTATTATAATTATAATTATAATATTACCATAATAACCAATTATAATTAATATTATTCTATCATAATAATTACCACAATTACCATATTACTAATAACGAATTATAATTAATATTATTCTATCATAATAATTATCATATTACTAAAATGCCCCTACGTTTGGGTGGGAAAATTTTGGAGGAAGATATTGTTTTTATATATAGTATAGATAGATTAGTTAATACAAATGATTAAATTATACGGAGTAAATAGTTATGAAATAAACAAATATACATAGAGTGCTTAAGGTGCGTCGTTTAATCACTTGAAGTGTTTATGTAATTAAAGTGCGTGATTTGAAATTTTAATGCTTAAGGTGTTCAAATTTTGTACACTGTACCCTATTGTACATATTATCAGAATGAAAAATTACTTCATAATAATTTTATGATTTAAAAGAGATTTGTAATTATAAGTGGTATATTTGATATGATTTTTAAATATATTAAAACTTTTTAAACATGAGTTAATACCAAAGAGTCAATTATATGGAGTGTGCTATATTTGATATGATTTTTAAAAACGTAAAAATTTAAAAAAATATTTGTCTACTACATCTACATCTACATCTACAATTATAATAAGAGCCAAAAATATTAGACCTTAATTGGAACTAAAAAAAATGTTGGTGTAATAGTCCGCTATAACATAGTGTACTTTGTATTCTTCATATTGTGCAACCTCCAATTAAATTCCTAATATATCCAAATCCTTTTGAATTTTACCAAATTCTTTTCGTTAAATATAACTGAAGTTTAGCCTCCAAATTCTTTAAGCAATTTGTTTCTTTATTGCGATTTTCAAACAAATTGACAATATTCTATTTTACAATCCTGTATAGATTCTTAACTTAAGATTAGAATATTTAAGTCTTAATAGGATTTTATAATACAATTTTATAGGTATGATTGTCAAAATATTATCATGCTAATTCTATTATTTGTATTTGTATTTGTATTCATAATGATTAGAATTTTTTTTAAATAAAAAAAATCAATAATGGTATACTCATTAATTAGTATTTCAATATCGTTATGTAAATATATCTATTGTATAATAATATGTTCATCTATACTTGTATCCTTGTATGTAATGTTGTGGTTCTCATTATATTCCTCTATAATCTACACATTTTAGTTACTCCTTACTCCATAATCTATGGTTTTTGAATTTATGTTGTGGTTCCCATTATATTATTTCATAACATTCTTTATGAACATATTTCCAATGGTACAAGGATATTAGTCATGACAAATGCAGTAAAGTTAATTGATATTGACACACAAACTGTGGGCTGGAGTTGTATAGTTCATATCATTAAGAAAAACGAACCAAAAAATGTTATTAGAATGCCTGAGAAAAATTAAAGTATGTGTTCATCGTCCTTGATGATGAAACTGTAAGTAAGTAGTAAAAAATTTCTCCATTTATCATCATCATCATCATTATTATTATTATTATTATTATTATTATTATTATTATTATTATTATATTAGTCATTTAGTAATGTACTTATTAGACATGTATACTTATTTATTTACACTCAAGTGAAAATGCTCTCATTCACCACCAACATCATTGCAAATGCTATATCTAAATGCAGGGAACTCGTGTTCAATCAATAGTGTTTGATAATGACATTGGAATATATGATATCACTTTTGCATACCGGATTGAATCCGGTATGCTATGCTCTTATTAATTTTTGTAATGATGACAACTTGTAGATTCAACCTGTTTGGATAAAAGGGAAAATCACCTTGAAGCATCATAAAAAAAAAACACATGGTACATTGGATGCAATCATTGTATGAAAAAGGTTTATGCAGAAAGTGACAAACAATTTCACTGCATGCATTGTGGTGAAAAGATCAGACTGCAGTGGGAACACCACGATTAGTAGCAATTTTTATATACATTTTATTTAGAATGAGGTAAGTATCAATTTAATCATTATAAAAAAATAAAATGCAACAATGTTAATCTAAAAAACACAATAGGTGTAAACTGGACATGGAAATTACTAATGGAAGTGGATGTCTTAATGCTTCCGTGTTTGGGAAATGTGCTGAACAACTATTACTCTTAATCAACTAACAAATTATGGAATTAGAACAACAGGTACTGCTCCTCTTCCAACCACAAATACTCATGTTTAACATTAAATTAACCTGTGACTAACTACATATTCATCTTGCAGGGTCAACAACTAAGAATTCCACATATCAATAACCACTTACAAGATGAAGAATATATAATACAATTGAGGTCTCAATCTTATACACAAGAAGGCAAAAACATGGTATCATATACCATAAGACCATTCCACGAATCATTCTCATTCACTACCACCAGTAAACAAGATGCAATAAAGACACAACCAGCAAAAAGGAAACTCAACTTCACTAAAGATGGAGAAGATGAAGGCGGCGTGAACCGGGCCATGATGGGCGAACTCAGGATTTCGACTTTAAGTTGGCTATTTAAACCCTTCCCCTGCATTTTTGTGGAGGAAGCCCCCATTTCTAGATCTGATTTCCATTAGTTTCTCCCCTTTGGGGCAAATCCCCATTTCTCTTTAGATTAGATTAATTCTTCATGGTAGATGCAAGGAGAGGGATGAGAGTGAAGATGTAATAGATCTAATGGTTTCCTATGTATATTACTCTACTCTTGTTCTTGCTATAGTATGACTTTAATCTATTTTGTTTTGGTTAATTTCTCCTTTGTTGATCTTTGATGTTTATCATGTTTGAGTAGATTAGTTGAGGGGTTTGTGTGCCCATGTTAGATCTTACGATTGATGTTTGAATTTTTTCATATGTTTGTGGAGATGATGAAGTAGGGTTTTAGTTTTGTGTGGTTAATGTTCTTCATGTTTTGCTTCTATTTCTGGCCAGGATAGAGAGTAGACTTAGTGAAAGTGAGTGTGTGCGCGATAGCGCCTCTCACGAGTCCAACTCATTCACATCCCCGCCATCTATCCGAAAGGATGAGGCCTGGGAGGAGTGGTAGACAAGGTGCTCGATCAAATGCCTCAACCGAATGAGGATTGAGAGTCTGAGTGTTACGTCACACAGTATAAATACCGTGACTCCCGTGACAATTCCCGAACCTCATTTCTATAATCCTCATAGTGCGGTCAATCGCATAGGCTAATTAAGGCATTCCACATTTCCACCCCCTTGTTCTTTTAAACTTTTTCCTATTAAATTCACTTTTGCAACCCTTAAGCCATGATTCAATTTTCCCCTAGTAATCCTTGCAACTCTTGTCTATTGATGAGCACAAATGATGAGTGTATGAAAGGGTGTAATGTCGTTCCGCTGAGGATTTGTGTTATGGCACGAAACTGTGTGAATTACCAGGCACTAGAGTATATGAATTTATAGAATCCAAGCAACAAAGACTGAATGGTGTAGAAGAAAGCAATTGATTAATGTGTAAACAGTATGATAAAAGTATGAGCCAGATCAGGGGGATTGTAACCTTGATGTTCTAACAACTCAGAATTAGGGAAGGAATAATTAACCAAGGGATATATGGGCAATGCACAGAAGAATTCTACTCAGCTACTTTCGTAATCAATAAGAGAATTAGGCTAAAATTGTCCCACTATCGTGATGCATCAATCATAACCTTAAGCACCTAAGCATTGTAAGCCCCCAATATTACCTCTACTTTCATAGCAGGAAAATTAGGTTGAAATTGGTAAGGCTCGAGGTCTCCATCCAACTGCCGTTGTAATGAATCCCTCTCCTAGACTAGCAATTAATTCTGGCCACAAACCAATAACTAGTGCAAAGAAATCCCCAAATCAACATAAACCCTAGGTAAAAGATTCAATCCCTTTGTGCAATTAACATAAACTGAACATCAAGATTAACAAAGAACCCCTAATCCAA
The DNA here is from genome assembly GCA_002525835.2 of Ipomoea batatas. NCBI lineage: Eukaryota > Viridiplantae > Streptophyta > Magnoliopsida > Solanales > Convolvulaceae > Ipomoea > Ipomoea batatas. The sequence goes on from NXFB01000080.1 coordinate 114,367, forward strand.
ACCCATAAACGAATTACTCCCGCATGATGGGAGTAAACACAGCAAAGCAAGAATAAATAACCATAAGCATCATAAGAAATAAAAGGGAAGAGAAACTTAACTGATAAATAACAAATCCAACTTCAATCCAAGATTCCAAGCTTGAAATAAAATAATCTAATGTAAAACTAGTCTAAACTATGCTGGGGAAATATAAACTAAAAGTTAGGATTCAGAACTCTGTAAGAGGAACTCCTTCAATTGTAGAGAATATGTCAAATATATAGGAGGTAGATGGGCCTTGGCCCATTAGGCAACTTCCAATTCTTTTCCCAATTGTATTCTTCCTTGTAATTCGCTTTTCTTCCAGAACTTGTCCAAAATGTTCCAATATTCTTCATTTGGTGTTCCTTGTAAATAATTCAGCACTTGGACAATATAACACACAAACAATTCCCAATTTCACTAGGATACAGAAAATAACCTCCAAAACAACTAGAATAAGGGGTGAATAATTGTACAAAATAGCAGATATCATCAACTCCCCACACTAGAACTTTTGCTTGTCCTCAAGTAATTACCTAGGATAATCCACCCTCCATGCACTGCAATTGATCACACTACCTTCCTGCTCAACCGAACATACCACCAACCAACTTGTACAACCTAACCTGCTTCAAGAATCATCTCAGAAACACAAGTGAGTTCCACTCTCAGGCCAATAACCGGGTACCCGAAATTAGGTAGATTAAACCCTGTATGCACTTGTACTCAGTTAAGATTATGCAAGACTTGGCTTAAGATGAACTCCCATAGACATGCCCTTCATACTCACACAGATCAGTCTAAAACTTCATGCTAAGATCAAATAGGACTTAATTTGGCTTGTAATGGGGCTAAGAGTGAGTGGCTAAACAAAGAAGGGGTATGGAAAAATGAACAAAGGGAGAGAATTTCGCACCTATTCACAACTAAACCTAGAGAAGATATTGAAAATATGAATCAAGAGAGCAAAATATAATTTGAAACACAAGAGTATTCTAAACTGGTGGGGGTGAAGACAATTATTCTAGCAACCTGACTTGCACTTTTATTCATTCTTCTTTTTCTTTCTTTTCACAAACCTTTTCTTCACTTTCAAACTCTTTTTTTCAAACTTTTCTTTAACAACAATTTCTCACTTTTCTTTTCTTTCTTTTCAATCAACCAATAACTTCCTTCACGACACCCCCACACTAGAACAAGGATAACAGGAATATCTCTCTCTAAAGTAAGTTCAACAAGGGAAATCTCCTCTAAATTAAAGAACAAATGCTACATTATCTCTAAGGGTGAATGGAAAAATATATGGCTTAGGGCTAAGGGTTTAAATGATAGGGTTAAACAAAAAAAACAATACAAAGAAACGGGGTTAAGTGCTTTTGCACTTATTAAACAAAAACAAGGCTCAACGGGGACAACTAGGGAAAATAATAGTAACACGGGGTAGGTTTAAAGGCTTGGGCTAACAACAATGACCTAAATTACTTCAAAGCATGCAAATTCTAGACTTCACTATGAGACAAGCTATGACAGAACAGGTATCACCGGAATCCCACATAAGCCTTCACTAGCAATGCATAACACAGGGGAAACATTTAGGTTAGAGGTTAACCCAATTATTGGCAAGAGACTGAATTAAACACAAGCTCAACCTTGAATCATCCCTGACAAGCTAGGTTGCACAAGTACCACCAAAACAAACCACAAACCAATAGGAAGTACAGTGGTCACAGCCACAACACAAAGAAAATAGACTATCCACAGTGTTGCACATTGATTCATTCAAGCAAAGTTCACCAAAAATTTTATTTTCAAACCAGAAATAGCACCCCCCACACTAAAACTTGGACATCGTCCTCGATGGACAAACAATTAAGCACAATAGAGGGGATACAAAGAATAAAATCAATAATGAAGCACAAATTTCAAACTAATAGAGAGAGACATTTAAAAAAAAGTTAAGAAACTGAACCTTGAAGTTTTTAGCAATGAAGAAAAATGGAAGAAAAAAAACTTTAGAACCTGAGGAAGACACAAATGGTGCACACAAGGAAGTGGGAAAAAAATGGCAATTTTTTTTTTTTTTTTTTACTGTTGGGGTTATGGCCGTGATGTTGGTCGTGACCCAGAGCTCTCTATAGGCGAAAACGTACTGGAAATTGCGGAAAATGCCTATTTTCACCTGTAGATCAATCCAAAACATTCCCAAAGCACTCTAACACCTAAACACATCATAAACACTCAATTTCCAAACATTCCCCACTCTCTTAGAAGTAAAATAAATCAATTCTCACTCAAATATTCCCTTGCCAAACCTCTTGAAAACCAAATAAAGACTAAAATATAAAATCTAACTAAAGCAAATAAATTAAATGCAATAAAATAAAATGCAAGAAAGTAAAGGATAACATGGGGTGCCTCCCATGAAGCTCTAAGTTTACTGTCGTCAGCTCGACTCAACCTCTCAAAATCAACCATCATTGAATTGAACAAAGAACATCTCATCCTTCCTAACAAATCTTTCTTCAAGATAGTGCCTCAAATGGTGGCCACCAATGAATTCCTTTATGCATAAGTCCACCACCATAAAATTCAAACATTGTTTCTCCATGATCTCAAAATTCAAAGACACACTTTCACCAAAACCATTCTTATTTTCCCCTTGATTTTCGTTTCCTTGAGCAAGTAGGGAAAACCTTGGGTCTTCTTTATGCACTAAGAGGAAGTAAGAATCCATGGACATGAAAATTGGCCAATGGGGGCCTCCACATTCAAAAACATTGACACCTCCCGGTTCCCAAGTTAGTCTAAAGTTCTCACCCAAGGGAGTGCCATCAAATGAAAAACATACCTCGTTTGTGTCACCAATTTCATCAACTATATCATTCTTGAGTACTTCTTCACTTAGACCATCTTCAAGTTGCTCTTTGTCACCATTCCCTTGTAACTCCACACTTTCTTCCCAATTCAAAGACTCCATTTCAATTTCATCATTCACTTTCTCATCTTCATCAGCTTCATCCTCCATCTCCTCTGCATCACCACCTTCACTTGGTGTGAACAACTCATGTATAACATCTTAATAAGGAATTGAACCTTGACTGGGTTTTTGAGTTGTCAAGCCTTTTCCTTGAGCCTTAAGATCTTCCAATTGAGCTTGTAACATGTTAATTTGAATGATTAAGTTATACATCATGGACCTCATCATCTCCTCATCAATAGGTTGGTTTGCTTGTGGAGGTTCTTGATAGAATGACTCTTGAGGTTCCCATTGATCATTGACATGTTCTTCCTCACTTGGTCTCATGGGATATCCAACATCCTCAGTATCATCATCAGGTACAATAGTGACTCCCCAACGCCTAGCCAATGCTAAGGTCTCCTCATCAATAGGTCGGTTTGTTTGTGGAGGTCTTTGGTAGAATGTCTCTTGATGTTCCCATTGATCATTGGCATATTCTTCCTCACTTGGTCTCATGGGATATCCACCATCCTCAATGTCATCATCGGGTACAATAGTAACTCCCCAACGTCTAGCCAATGCTAAGGTTTCCTCATCAATAGGTCGGTTTGTTTGTGGAGGTCTTTGATAGAATGTCTCTTGATGTTCTTGATGTACAGGTACTTGAACTTGGCTTGGATATCGAAAGTTAGGATCAAAGATGTAGCATCTTTCGGCTTCATGTGATCCTCCACATATGGCACACCAAAGAGGTTGTGGCATGAACCTTGGTGGTGCACCTCCTTGAAAAACTTCTTTATTCATATTGGCACCAAACTCTTGAGGGAAAGATTGGTACTTCTGAGAATGTGGTGGGTAAGGATTTTGGTAGTGTGGATTGAAATCTTGTGAAGGTTGTGGGTATGGATGTTGGTAGTTTGGAGTGTATTGAGAGTATGAGTTTTGGGGGTGGAATTGTGGTAGATGGAAAGTTTGGGATTGAGCATCATAGTAATGGGTACGAGGTGGGGCTTGAGTTGGGAAAAGATTTCCATATCCATCATGTTGGTTGCCCTCATAAGATTGACAACCGTAGTATCCTCCTTGATCCATCATGGGAATCCCTTTCAATCAAATCAAAAGATATAGACTAGCAGGCACATTAGCAACAAATTTTATTTTTTTTTGTTATTATTATTTTTTTTTGTGATAAAAACTTGATCTCCTAAAATTCACTAACTCTAATGCTAGTAAAAATTAATCACACAATCAAAACCAAATAAACCAATCCCCGGCAACGGCGCCAAAATGTGATGAGCACAAATGATGAGTGTATGAAAGGGTGTAACTGAACTCAAACACTACCTCTAACAGCTAAGAGCTTAGAGTTGACATGTCTGTCACTCCCACTCATTAAAATAGCCAAAAGATAGTTAAGTCACAGAAGTATTCCAATAACTTAGACAATGAACCAAAACTCTAAGTCCATAATTTTGGAATCTTAACATACACCATAACTTCCCAAATAATCTTAATGTCCACTTTAAAAAAGAACTGAACATTATGAATCTTAGTTTTATGTCTCACAAAATTGTTTTTGAGCCTTACATACCAAAATGACCCAAGATCAATTTTGAAGAAACTAAAGACTCTATTAAACGCTAAGGAATAACAGTGTACCACAAGTTAGATGATTTTGTTCTAATAAATTCCTTAATATTGCTACAACATTTTCATAAATATGTTGCACAACCAAATGTCCAATAATTTGAACTTATGAATTTATATGAACAAATTCAAGATTAATACTTGTGGAATCTTTTGGACTTATTGTTTGACATACAATCCAATTTGCATTGAAATGTATAAAAACAATAATTAAATCCATAATCTTTAGTGGAGCATCTTAATGATCTTTTTCTAAATGATCACTCCCACTGTTCTTTAGCAAGATTAATGATATACACACTCATAATTCATTTAACCAACTAATAAATGAGGATACAATTCCCCACCATTAGTTGGACATACTAAATAATCAATATTTGGTTCCAATTAAAGTTCAACTAAATAATGAAGATATAATTCCACACCATAGTTGGACATACAAAAAAAAAAAAAACAAAATACACCTTCCAAAACCAAGTTAGAATTTGGCTCAAAAGATACATTTTATTCTTGGAATCCAAAATTAATATATCATATCACGTAACTTACTATAGTTAGTCTAAATAACTAAGTAAGCTTTATGGGTTAATTAGTAAAAGTGGCTAAATTTTGGGAAGTAACTGAATACATGTTTTTGCCAATGCAAACCATGAAACTTAGAATTTATAATTGAACTAAATTTACAAATTCTAAGAAATTGTGATAAAATTATTATTTGGGTTGAGGATTTATTGACATATAAAACAAGCTTGTGGGCTAAATTTTTAATTCTATTAAATCCAATTAAGAAACCCTTATGATAATATTTTATCTCAATTACCAAATAGACAAAAGAAACTAGTGACATAAAACTTGCATGTGGGCTAAAGTCTTACTCACTTAGATCCAACTAAAATTTTTTATTTATGATGAAACAATTATCAAATGAGTTGAAGAATCAAGTGACATAAAACTTGCCTGTGGACTAAAGTTTTAATTCAATAAGATTCATTACAACCATTATGATAAAAAAAAAAAACTTAAAGAAATCAAGTTCCTTTTCCTTAACCCCATGGGCAATTCAAGAAATATATGATCCAAAGTTTACATCATAAAATTAAACTTCATGATAGAATTAGAAATTATTTACAAATAACCATAAAGTAAATAAATTGATTTATTTCTATCATCACTGATAAAACTACTAAACTACATTCCGATACATAACTGCTTGTGGGCTAAATTATGATCATAGTCCCGTATTTCATCCTAATTAATTATACAAATATAATGAAATTGCCTGTGAGCTAAATTTCATCATATTACATACAATTAATCACAACTTATATGTCTAAAATTTTATGTGATCAAGATAAACCGCTTAATATAGAATTTTAACTAATTAAGGATGTTGTGGCTATACTACTACAAATTTGATCATATAATAATAATTTTTACACTACACCTGTTAAAAGAGGTGTAGTGTATTCTCAAAAATAAATAAAAGATACTACTTTCCGCGGCATCCCTAAAGAGCGGGTGCCGCGAAAAGTAAATTATTATTTTGAGTTACAGTATATGTTCACGAACATTTTCGTCTTCAATCTCCCATTCGGCCTTCCTCCTTCACGCCTCCGGCACCAGCAGCAACGACGCACTCCATATACAGTCGCACTCCGACGGCAGCAGCCCACCGGCACCATAGAACGGCCGCAAGCCTCCGCCGACCATTACTGCCGAAACCACCGCTGCCCCAAACCGCAAGCTTCCGCCGACCGCCATTACCGCACGCCTCCACCCCTCCGCCGACCGCACACGCCACCGCAAGCCTCCTCCGCCCCCACAAGCAGGTAAATCCTTTTTTCCATTTTATATTTATTTATTTCGAATTTATTTTATTTTTTTCGAATTTTACTTTATTTGTTTAGTATATTTAATTTATCATGCGTGGGCTGCCAACTGTGGTTTTTTGTTTTTGAAATGAGAAAAAAAGAGTTTGAATCACAGGCCTTGTGTCTTTTTGGTATTTACCTTTGAAATGATAAATGTGCAGATGAATTTTTAATGTTCAAAGAAATGAATCCTTTCCTAGGTAGATTTTCACTTGTTTGACTCATTGTGCTAGCCAAAAGCTAAAATAATTTTTATTTTATCAAGTTCCACAGCAATTGTATGCCCGAGCATAAATTTAAGGTTCTGATGTCTTTTATAAGACTTTTCCCTTCACACACTGTATGTTCTGTTCTCATCACTTCTCTGTTTGCAACATTTGAAAAATATTACTTAAAGATACTGACTTGAAACTTCCTGGGAGTGGCTGTTATGAATTATGATACTCTAATTTTGGAGGGTAATGTTGCTGATTTGATAAAGGTTGGAGGAGTTTAAATAATTAGCAAACTACTTGGAGTATTGTCAAGTTCTGTAGTTAGATTTTTCTAATAACAAACATTGTTAGATTTTTTTTTTATTCTCCATTGGTTCTCTTAAAGTTTTGATTCTTTAGTTCTCTCCTTATGTACCCTTGATGGTTGGCTAGAGTGCATTTTAACACTTGTGCTGTTTCATGAACTTGACTAATGCCTGATTTTTCATGAAAATTATTTATTTATTTAAAAATTCAAGTCTTGGTTTATGGATGCAAATTAGTTACTAGTTACTATGCAACCCCCTTTAGTTCTTAATGGCTTGTAGTTCCTAGAGTATGGGATGTGCTTTTGTTTGAATGGAATAGAGTATAATGCTATTTCGAACTGCACTGGCTTTAATGGATTTATATAGTAATATTTCAGTTCTAGCTTTAATGGATTTATATGGTAATATTTCAGTTCATAAGCATCAATTGATTTTTACTTTTTTAATTTTATCCTTCTAAAGCATAGGAAGGATTAGCAATGGATATAAACAGAGATTGCTTTGAAAATTAAGGGGCAGAAGTGACTTGCATCTCTCTTCTCTCATCTGTAGCTTAACGAAAATATGAAATAATATGCAGAAAAAGATTCTTTCTTATATTGACTGATTAATATTCTTCTCAACAGTATTCTCACATTCACTTTCAACAGCATTCATACAACTGTCTAAATGTTCCAAACTAGTTTTTTATTAGCTACCTTTTGCTTTAGTGAGTGCACTTATTTTCTTCTTTTTAACAATGAAGTCAGAAAAGCTAGAGTTTCATTCCAAAGTAGAATGCCTTGAGATAGATAGGAATCATGGAATGTAAGCAAAAGAAAGGTTTACCTGGATTGTTGTTGTGTTCCTTATATGACACACTTGTGTTGTTGTGCAAGTTTGAATAGAGATTTTGATTGCTGGGGTTAATCTTGATTGTTGGTTTCTTAGAGTTTTTGTTTTTTTTCTCCTAATGCCTTGTGATGTTGTTGAAATGGTGGACACATGGTTTAATTTCAGATTCTACATACAAGTATCTTCGCATAGCTTGTGATTCTGAATCAGCTATGCATCCTTCAAGTGATTGCATCAGAGCACTTAGTACTGCAGAACGTGAGCAGGGAAATATTGATCCGTATAGCATATACACTCCCCCCCCCCCTGTGCTAACACTTCAGCACAACCTAAGGGGTCATTATGTGAGTGATTTCTTGTTCTTGTCTGACCCTGCATTACCCTATTTCTCTTTGCAAATATGTAGTTTCTCTTGAAACCTTATTGATTAGAATCAAAAGCTGCAAATATGCATGTAGTTTTTATGAATGAAAGCTTAAAGTTCTTCCCTTGACTTTGTTACACTTTTCATTAAGTGTCTTCCTGCATTTACATAGGTGAAACCTTGTATAAGCACTTCTTGTATCATCTGTTGTTTAGTAGGGTTGTGGTTTGACACCCTTCTACAACTAATGGTGTTCTCTTCCTTCTCTGGCTGTCTATGGTGCTATATTTAGGTGCTTGATGCTACTAGCAATGAGCCATGGGGTCCTCATGGATCACATCCTGCTGATATTGCACAAGCTACAAGAAACTAGTAAGTTAAAAGTCAGTCTTCGGTAATTTTCATTCATTCAATTTTTCTTTCTTCTTGGTTTTTACGGTTTGAGAGCTTTTAATTATTCTCAGCAATGCATACCAAATGATTATGGCTGTAATTTGGAAGCGCATCAATAACACGGGGAAAAATTGGCGGCATGTTTACAAGGTTGGGCTATATATCTTTTGTTCATCCTTCAGGAGTACATTGTGCTAACGGTTAATAATGGATTTTCTAGAGTATTTATTATATGTCTGCACTCTCTTTCTCTATCACACACATTTGGACAAACACTTGAATACTCTATTAAAGGTATCAGGATCTGGAAATATTTTTTACTACTCTTCATGGTGGTACTTCTTTATACGGTTTGTTTTAGATTCAATTGGTTTTATTGATACGTATATTGTAAGTTACATACATTTGGTATTCTAACATGTTCTGAAGGTTAGTTTTCTTCTCTGGCAGCTTCCTGAAGATCGGAAAGTGGACTTGCTCTAAAACCTTGCAGAAAGTTCAACCTACAGAGCACCTCAAGATTCGAGACATATCCTACCCTCAGTTGTTCAGCTCCTAAAGGTGATCAATTAGAGCAAACCATTTGGCAGGCTTGGGGAAGACTTCTCGGAGTGTTACAAAGATCATTGTTTAGAAAGTTCACCATACAGATCATTGTTTAGCTATATGT
>NXFB01000080.1:248827-263098 GCA_002525835.2 Ipomoea batatas
AATAAAAAATGTATAACAATTTCCAATGTAAAATTTTCTTTTCAAAGAATTCCAAATATAAATACCCTTTTCAAAGATTATTACAATATAAAATCATATAAAAGGAATAGTAATTAGTAATAATATGTTAGTATAAGAATGTTGGTTGGGGTAAGTAGATGATAAAGACAAGAAGAGGGGATTACAAAGTCAAATATTCATGTTATTCAATCACAATACCATTAATGTTGATTACCAAAACATTTAATGCATATAAAGTTTGATGAAGTAATTTGGAAAGAGCCCCGAGGCCAAAAATGAATTCAAGCTCCATTAGAAAGACAAGTCAAGACCTAAGATTTAAAATAGGTGCTTTCCAATTAATAGTTGGACCTAACATGTCTAGATCATAGGGCCTCGAACTTAATTAGTTTAGTCAACGTATTCAGGATAAAAATCAAGAACTAGTTGTTATGGATGATTGAAGAATAATGAATATAAGGTTAAAATCAGTTGATTTACTTGGCGGTCTCTCGTGTCCATTATAAATACACTATATAGTGTAGAGACTTGTGTTAATGAGTGCATGGGAAATTTTAGTGCCCTATCCCTACATACTACTTGAAATTACTCTAAGATGTTAAATACAAAAACTCTAGGCTTCTATTTTAGAAAAATATTACTATTTTTGCATACTAAAAATTCCATAACTTAATTTGCACGTCAAATTTAACGTATGTTTGTTAGCTACTCCTATACAAGCTAGAAAAAAGTTTTACAAATTTCAATTGAGAGTTCGATATGCCATTTGTAGAGTCATTAATGCTAATTGTAGTAATAAATAGAAGTAATATTATTCAACTTGATATGGTTTATCATCCATAACCAAATGTTAAGGGTAAGACTGCCTGGGTCACCCCTCCCCTGTATTTCAAAAAAAAAAAATGTTAAAGATTTCATTTTTGGCATTGGATATGAAGCAGTCTTAAATTTTCAGGTCAACTGTTCCATCCAAAAAGGTGTCTACAATTGAGCGAGGGAATTAATCACTAGTGGAAATCTCTGTACACCCAAAAAACTTGATATGGATTATGGGCTAATTGCTTTTAAAGGATACACGTTTTTAAGCCATTTATCATAGCAATTAAATTAGGAAGTTGGGCTTCATTAGCCTGCCTATCAATTAGAATAAACAGGCATTCTAGATTTGTCCAACTATGGTTAGCCCAATGCTAAATATCAATCCGCAAACTTTAAAATCAATAGATATACCATGAATCCAAGTCTAACTTACAAGGTGTAACCATAATAATTGAGTTTATTATCGAAATGGTCCCTCGACTATTGCGAAATTATCAATTTGGTCCTCGAAAAATTTTCGTGCCCAATTAAGGCCCTCGACTTTGAAAATTTTAATCAATTTGATCCTCCGTTTATTTTACCGTTAAAATTGGGACCAAATTGGTAATTTTATTATAGTCAAAGGACTAAATTAGTAATTTTACGATAGTCAAGGGATCAAATTGGTAGTTAATTTTTCACTGAAATGGTCTCTTGACTATAGCAAAATTACCAATTTGGTCCCTTGACTATAGCAAAATTACCAATTTGATCCCGATTTTAACGACAAAATAAACAAAGGACTAAATTGGTTAAAATTTTCAAAGTCGAGAGACTTAATTGGACACAAAAATTTATTGAGAACCAAATTGGTAATTTCGCAATAGTCGAGGAACCACTTCGATAATAAACTCATAATAATTTATATACTGAATATTCACAATTCAAATTGTGACCTCTAATTACAGCTAGTTTTTACATTGTTTTTCCCAAAGAAATGGCAAAGCGAGAGTAATCACTGAGATTAGGGGTGGGCGTAATTCGGATTATCCGAACTAACACCCGAAACCCGAACCGAATTTTAAATTTTGGGTGAACCCAAATAGTTATCGGTTCGGATATTTTAAATTTTGGTATATCCGAATATAAATTTGGTTCGGATATCGGGTGTTAAAAATTTATCCACACCCGACCCGAAACCCGAACTAACCGAAATTTTATTATAAATATAATAATATATATTATATATTTAGTTTTCAATGTATTTCATAATTAACAATATATTAATTTTAAAAAGTATATTGGTTAATTATTACTATTTGTCTTATTTTTAGTTAGATAGTATATGAAAAAAATTATAAATAATAAAATAATAAAAACATAAAAAAATTAAAATTGATAAAAATAAAATTTTGGATATATCCAAACTAACCCGAAATAAATCCGAAATAATTTCACCCGAACCGAACATATCCGAATTAAATTTGGTTCGGATATCGAATGTCAAAAACATCACTCGAAATTTTCGGATATCTGAAATAGAATTCGGGTATCACCCGAACCGAACCGACGCCCACCCCTAACTGAGATAAAGCCAAACGGCGCGGTATATCCGAGGTACCCAATTTGAAAATTCAATTTGTTTTTTAAAGGCTTTGGATTGTCCGAAGTTTAGGAGTTTTGAGCTTTGGCTCCAGCGAGATGGCGACGCCGGCATATCCAGACTCCGACTCCCGAAAATGGAGAGAATTTCGGATTCGGATTCGGATCCCAACCAGACGGCGGAAACATTGAACACCGCCGCTCCTTCCCGTTCAGCTGCCTTTTCCCTCCTCTGCTTCGCCGGAAATTCAGCCTTTGGCGCTCTCGTAGGTTCCATCTTCGGATACGGTAATCATCGTTTACCCTACCCGCCCCCTTCAATTCCCCCCTTTTTAATTTTTTCTGGCAAAGATGAAATCAAGTTTTGACTTTGATCCGGCATTTGCTGAAATCATTCGCGATGCTACACTCCGTCACTTCATTGTTTATGTTCTATGTTGTTTCTATAAGCACATTATTAGTTCTGTAACTAGTATCCACTTATGTGCATTACTCGTTTATAAATAGAAACTGAAGTTTTCATTACTATTAATATATAAAATTTATATATTTAGAAATTACATTCAAAATACTAAAGAAAATAAGGAAAGAAGAAATAGTTAATTTTACCAATAAATAGTAAACATAATAGATAAAATGGAATAGATGTAGTATTATTTATTTATTTATTTTTTTTNGCAACCAACCTGAGAATTCATCCAAAACCAGGAAAGGGTCGAAGTATTTCAACTCAAACCTGGGAAAAGATTAAATCTTTGTCAACAACCACAAAAACCCATTTCTAGAAACAAGAAATTCTTAACAGAATGAACAAAACCCCAACTCCCAACTCCCAACAGTACCTTCCAATGCTTCTTCTGACAACCGCTCCAACGCCTTCATGCTGCGGCCTTGCAAGAAACTTCCGAACAACTTGGCGTGATTCCTTAACAACCGGCATTTTTTCCTTAATCAAGATCGGCGGTTTTTTTTCTTTCTGGTTTGATACTTTTTTTTCTGGGGGATTTGAATATGTAAACAAAAAAATCTGGGTTTGAGAATGAAGCAATGTGTGTGAATTTATAGTGGGGGAAGGGGGAGTCACTGGGCCCCACATGGCTTGGTTTATTTACTTGCAATCAAGGGACTTGAAATGAATGCGCTGCTGTCTTTAGGTCCATGCCATAATCTTACGTCAGCGTGACGCAGTGATGATGCCCCGCTTCGCCTTTGAACAGTCAAGCACTCCACCATTTCGAAGCGTTGATGAGTACGTAACATAAGCAATAGGAACGTGGCAATTTTCATTTTTGCCCCTCCATTTTATATATTTCTATTATGAGAAATTCTACGTCTATGATTTGACCATGTTATTGTTATTATGTACAACAATATAAAGTAGTGCATGAACATAATAAATAATAGACACAAAAATTTAACGGAAAATGACATTTGTTGTCTTTGAATTGTGGCTTAAAAGCTTACACAATTCTTAAAGGGAAAATGATATTTGTTTTTTTTTTAAAAAAATTATATGTTTATAATACTTTTTTCCTTGAATTGCTGTCTTTGAATTGAGTTTGATTTTGATACTGTAAATTGTTCCGAGTTGGATAAATGTAACTGGAAACTTTATTATAGGTGAAATAATATGGTCTAGAAGATAAATAAAGGTATGACCACATAAGGTCGGAAAGATAAATAAGGGTGATTGGTGTGACCAATAAGTTAATTGAGGCACGACCACGTGAGGTTGGTAAACTCCGAGTGGAGTGGTGCAGGTTGGGAGCCCAAAGTCCCCTCCAAAGTGCAATAAATGTCCTATCTATAGAGGGGAAAAGAAGACACATGTCGGGCTCAGCATGTATGTCCTCCACGTGCCCTACAGAGGTCGGGTAGTGAAGTTATGCTTGCCAAGTGTCCTTAGAGGTTTGACACGTGGAGGGACACTTTGAGACCTGGAGGTCTACTAATAATGAGATTGGGAAGGTTTACTAATAATGAGAACGAAAAGTCTAATGATAATGAGATTGGGAAGGTCTACTAATAATGAGACCGAGAAGATCTAATGATAATGAGACCGGGAAGGTCTACTAATAACGAGGGCAGGAAGTAGGCATACCCTCTCAAGGTCGGTAAATACACTAGTACATTACTGAGGTTGGAAAATGCACAACTGAAATCGGTAAGTACACTAGTGAGATCGAAAAGTACACTAGTGAGCTCCATAGGGCAAACACTTGCAAATACACACAGCAAGCATGAGTTAATAAATTAGTAATTATTAACTCAAGAACAATAAAAAAAAAAACCAAAAAAAAAAAACACAATTGAATCAAATGCTAAACAATTGTATTTGAGTTTTGTAAAGCAATTAAAAAATCTAAGGTTCACCATAAATTCAAGTACTATAAATTTAACCTCTAAACATTGAGACAAAAACAACAAAAATCATTAAAAAATAAAAATAAAAAATCAAGAGCATAAGAAAACTTGCTCCTTTAAATTTTGTCAAAATGTAAATTATCTTCTAAAATGTTATTGAAGCCCCCAAACTTACTTTGGATGCCCTCATCAAAGCTTAGGATTGAAAAGACCCAAAAATGGCACTTAGATAGAAAGTCATCGAGTGATGATATGACCTGGACATACGTCGTGTCAAGAGCATGTCAACAACTTGAAGAAATTCGTAAAAATTTACACTTAGAAATTAAAGCAATATTTTTGGTGGTGTCGGGCTTTGTTTTTGATGAGTTTTTACTTAATTTTTTTATATATAAAAGGCTTATTAAAATTGAGATTGCATTAGACTTGGCATTTATGAGGTGTTTTTAAACATGCTGATTACCATTTTGTTTCTTTCAATCTCTAATAGTGAATTCTCAAAATGGGACCTTTCTTAGGTATGCAAACATCAAAGTCATCCATAAATTAACCAAAGTCAGTGAACACAAACAATAATGCCTAGTATATATTTAGTATAATAAGTACAAATTGGCACTTATCATTGCTAGACTAGACACAAATTATTATCATATTGTAAGTGTCACATTAGGTTATATAAATTTTTTTCATTATTCTAGCTAGGTAAGGATAAGTAAACTTTTATGTCAGTTTATAGATTACAAAAAAATAAAGGGTGACAATGAAACTAAAATTATTTAAATTGTTAGATTGTTTAAAGTAAATGATATATGAATAAAAAATGCATCTGTAATTAAAATGTATTATGGATAAGTAAACTTTTATGTCAATTTACATAACATATAAAATGATGCGTGACAATGAAAAAATAATAATAATAAAAGTAATTGTAAAGATTATTATATTGATGGAGAAAGGGTTTGTAGTGGGTTTATCCATCATGTTAGCTTATTGGCCCTGTGATGTTGTTGACCTTTTACCATCCAATGAAAAGTGATTATTATACATGCATCATTGCAAATACTCCCTCCATAGCCCTTTTAAGTTTTAATTCCCATTTTCGCCGTCCCATCTTGGAATCTTCCACAACAACTTCTTAATCGGGAAAGCGTGGAGTATGTAATTATGTTTACTTTTAAAGAAAAAAATCAAAATATATGTTCCATGAAATAAATAAATAAAAATAGAAAACCACAAACAATGATTATTTAAATGTGGAATTTCCGTGTGAATCAAACACATCTTTTCTTGCGGTTGTTAAACTTGGCAAATTGTTGGGTGGATCGTAGTCCACGCAACTATGTGAGTCACGGTTCAAAATGACATCGTTTTATATTTTTAAAAAATCTTGTTTTGTGTGCATGTTAAAATAATGAACATTCTGGAGTAAGATATTGTATTTTATGAGTTAGAATAATGTACTTTATATGTTAGAATAATATACTTTATATGTGTTAGAATAATGACATTTCTTGGGTAAGATAATGTATTTTGTGAATTAGAATAATGTATAATGTACTTTATATTTATAATAATGAAATTTCTGGGTAAGATAATCTATTTTATGAGTTAGAATAATGTAATTTATATTTTTTGAATTGTGGTCCACACAGCCAGTAATTATGTCGTGGACCCAGGTCCACCTTGCAAGGTGGACTTGGGTCCAAAAACGACGCCGTTTTTTTTTTCTTTTTTTTTACTAAAGATATTGGCCTGAAATGTGGAACACAAACTCTGATCTACATTCACATACACTATACTCTACATTCACAATTTGTAAACTCCACATTCACACATTATAGGATTATATGTTTAGTAACTATATTACCACTAATATGCATTCACACATTCAAAACTCTATATTCACATGTCCTATACTCCATATTCACAACTTGAGAACCCCACATTCACACATTACAGGGCTACAAGTTGCTAGAACTTCTTAACTCTATTACAGATTCACACATGCATAACTCTACATTCACGATTTCTATACTTCATATTCACAATTTGAAACCTCCACATTCACACATTTCTGGGTAACTCTACATTCACACAATCATAAGTCTACTTTCACGATTTTTATACTCTACATTCACACTTTGAAACCTCTACATTCACACATTTTTGGACAACTCTATATTAAGCAATATGTTTACTAAAAAAACAAAAAAAAAAGGAAGACAAAACGACGTAGTTTTGGACCCAGGTCCACCTTACATGGTGGACCTGGGTCCACAACATAATTTGCGCCACACAGCTGTTTGATAATGATTGGTTAAACTTTGGTTGGCTTCATAATTCACTTTTTATTTTTTTTTTATCTTTTGCAAAATTAATAATGCAATCTATATACCACAAAAGAAGCGACTAAGTGAATAAAACATGATTCTTATATTAGAAGGTCGCATGTTCAATTCTTGTCAATACTCTCTTGTTCGAGCCCATTACACCCCAAAAGAATTAATCATATCTTTATGGAATAATATTTAATTAATTTTTTTTATATTTAAATAATAAATAAATTCATTTTATATAGTAATATTTTGTGGCTTCAACCAATTTATATTAGTCAATAAATAAAAATAATTTTATTGGCACATTAGGATGTGAAGACTAGAGAAAAAAAAATAGCACTAAATTTTGAAAAATGCTTCATTTATGATTTTAAACATAAGAAATAATGGGTTTACAAAATTTTCATTGCATTACACAGATGGAAACATTTTGAATATTATGTAATAAAATAAAAGATTTGAAAAAGTAAAATACTACTAAAAATTAAAGTCAAAGAATATAGGTAAGTAAGCATGTTGCAATAGTGATGAAGTTTTTATTTAAAAAGTGGAATAAAATCTTTAAAACATATTATTGGATATTCCAACAGATTTTGTAAACAAAGGATACAATCCATAGAATCAACGCAGGAGACCAAAGCTTTCGTTTGATGTGATGATTAGGATGTTTCCTTGTATGTGGGTCGGTGGGCCCATACTGGATGGACCATGTAAAGCTGAGGTGGACTTGACCTCATCGGATCAATCTATCTTCTACACAACGACGTCACGTAAACAAAAGCATGACAAAAATGGACACAACTCTATTTGTAGTAATCCATTGATTCTCACACGTTAGCATTATGTAATAAAATCAATTGTCTTTAATTTTTTATTATCCATAATATAATTTGTAACTAAATAGAGTTTTAATTTTATTTGTCAAAATAAAAAGATTTATACATTATAAGATTTTTCTACCGTGTCAAACTGTCAATTGACATTAGCGTCAATAATACTAGTTACCACGGTAAATGATATACTTGGTTGTACCAGTATTATTGACGTTGATCTGTCAATATCTAATACACCAGAAAAATGATATATTTGATTATATCTAAGATGGTTGACATCAATGCATATCAACACTATATTCTTTTTTTCTATGTTATAATGTCATCTTATTCTATAATTACTTATATACATGAACCTTTACGAATATGAATCTAAAAAAAATCATTAATTATATTATGTGATGAGAGATGATCGAAAAAATAGTAAATCATCATCATAATAAGAGAAAATGGCTGGGAGTTGACTAAAAAAAAAAAAACAAACAGTGTATTAAAATTAGGGAGTGCAATTACAATAATTTCGTGATTAATTAGGTGGTCCACTTTTTTCAAAGCTTTTGGTAATAGTATTTATGAGACAGATGGATCCACGATATAGACTTGTTTGATTTTTTTTTTCTTTTTGATTTGATGAATGCAAGATTGATGTTGTGATGATGCAAATGGGTGGTGATGCTTTCGTCACTCCTCTTCCCAATCATCAAGGGAATACAAATTTCTTTATGTAATAAATGGCTTCCATTTTTGTTAGATACACAGTTTTATGACAAGTGTTGTAATGTCATGCACAAAAATAAAACTATTTTTTAGATGATGAAAAAACATACAATTACTTTACGAGGGTGTGAATTGAATTAGATAAGCATCGNTATATATATATATATATATATATAATTGATTGTGCATCACACTATAGATTTTATATCAAATTAATTTTTGTTATGAAACATTATTTTTTATCGTAACAATTTCAATAAAGTCATCACATTTAATAGGAAATTTTTATTGTAACAATTTAAATTGTATCATGCCCATAGGCTATAAAGTCGCTCAAATTAAGGATGGTCTAAAAATAAAAAGTAATAAAACTTCAATACATATGTCTTTAGCACTTAGCAGTTAGTACCTCAACTTTTTATAGCTACATAATGCAAATATTATAAAAATTTAAAAGGATTTATAACTTTAATGTAAATTGTTAATTGACATATTTATAAGTATGAAATTTGTTCGGTGCCTAACCTCAAGTCTCAAGTAATAATTACAGGTTTCTTTTGTCATCTAAAAAAGACTATTGAATTGAGTCCACAATTAAAAGATATATCTTGTGTCTATCCTTTTTTTTGTGGGTTCACTTTGTTAGGCAGAAGGACCAACGAGTATCACATGCACTTTTATTTAGTGTTCTTCTACCTCAATTTTCTTTGATAGTTGTTAGCTTGAGACCTAATTAACTAGTATTTCGACATGGATAACGATAATTTAATTAAAAAAAAATGTGTCATCCTTATAGTCACGTCAACATATATATAATGAATGTATATTTATAATTTTTCATAAGTTATATAAGTGGTTAAATATGCATTTTTTTCTATTTTTGAAATACAACAAAATATGATAGTGTTGTTTTTTAAAAAGTTATAATTACATAATTATTTAGACTCAGTGCATTTCTAGCTGTGAGCATATAAACATAAATGTGCAGTCTAACAATCAACTTAGGCTTTTAGTAGAATGGTGCACATGATTTAATTTGTCAATGGTCCACGTGTTGCTTGGAGCCCATGAACATATAAACATAAATGTGCATAGACTTTTAGTTGGATGGAGCACATGATTGAATTCTAGCTAAGAATATCAACCAAGTAGAGTGGAGGTTGAAAGAGACATCTCAACTTTTAACTTTTATTTCATCCTCCACTTTCAACTAGGGGTGATCGTGAAGCTGATAAAGATGGATTTGGAGTGGATTTGCATCCAATTTGTTAAAAGTACATTTCAAAAAAATTTCATTTGTATTTGCATCTATTAGGGATGTGGATCCAATCAATCTAATTTGATATGATCTGCCAATGGAAGATTTGATAGATTGAATTTGGATAGTATATTTTTTAAAAAAAATAGTATAATAATTCAAGCATTTAAAAATCAAAATAACAATAACTTTTCAATCATTTCATTAAAAAAATCCGACTATCAAATTATCTAATTTGAAAAAAAAAATACAAATACTAATTCAACAATTCTAACATATTGTTTCTCAAAAAAAAAAAAAAAACAATTCTAACATATAAAAATAACTGTTCAAACACCCCATATATAGGGGGTGTTTGGCAAACGGCTGATAGATTATAGCTGATAGCTGGTTGGTTTAGCTAGTAGTTGATGGCTGATTGCGTTAACTGGTTTGACCAGCTGGTTGTATTAGCTGGTTATAAAAAACTGTTTGGTAAATTAGCTGTTTATTAGTAGTTGATTGAATGTAAAATGACATTTAAGGGTATTATTATTATTATTTTTATAAAATAACAAACACACCACCCATTTAAAAGTAAATCTCATTGATTTTAAATGATAAAATAGTCCATATACCATTGTTTCCAACCAGCTAATACAAAAAGCTGCATTCATTAGCTTTTCAATTTTCAGCTTATTGACCCAATAAGCCAATGCAAATAAGCCATTTACCAAACACTTCAAAATAGCTTATTGGTTGGTCAAAAAGCTAAACTTGGTCAAAAAAGCTAAAATTTGGCTTATAAGCCAATAACCAAACACCCCCATATACTACTTTGCTTTAATAGCATATCTAATGTAACAGATTCTAAAAAGTTAATTTCACATTCAATTTTTTTGTAACGGATTTTATCTAAGTTAATTCACATCTTATCTACTCTTTAATAAATGAAAATTAAATCACGGTAACCATACTTCCAACTTTATTGATTATTAAATATTTTCCATTTCTATCCTCTTGGTGCTTATCCAAAGAATTGAATGACAGTTGTTGCCTCTCAATTGAAAAATGTATATAAAGTTCATTGAGATATTTATGCCGCCTTTAATTAATAATAATAATTACTCCGTAGTATATTCTGTTAGATTTACGAGGCTTTTTTATCCTCTTTTGTTTGATTAAAAAAAGAAAATAGGAAAAAAAAAAACCCAAATATGGCTTACCAAACAATAATTGATATAGCTTTTATATACCGCAGCTTTTCGTACATTAAAAAAGAATTATTTTATGTCGGAAAAAGAACATGCGAACTGTGGATTTCAGCCAAAACCACTCACCCAACACACACTCTTTCATGTAATGTAATCACCTCATTACATTATCCCACGTGCTTAGTTGACTCTAAAACCATTAAATACATAAATAATTTAATTTTATAAGTTTATTTTTTAGTATTACGGGCTATATTACAATGTAGTATCTATTCATATATACTTTAACCTATTGAAGTACAAAGAGTCAACACTCAATCACTACTCCTCTCCAAGCACGCGCTTAACTTTGGAATTCTGAAGGTATAAGCACTACTCCCGCACAAGCACGCTTAACTTTGGAATTCTGAAGGTATCTGGTGCATTAGTGTCTGGTATGATCGCATACGTCATGTACTGTGCGCAAAATGTATGTACTTGGTCCTTTCTCTCTGCGCAAATTCTCTCCATTCTCCCGGATCAGACGAGTTAAAAAAAATTTTAAAAACAGGGTTGGGGATACAATACGAGGGCTTCCTACTCTCGTCCAAGCACGCTTAACTTCGGAGTTCGGATGGGATCCAGTATCGCATCCATCATGCATGTATTACGCATAAAATGTACTTGATCCCTTCTTATGGACCTTGTGAGGTCCGTAGGTCCATTTAAGAGAGTTACAGTCATGTCGCACAATCAGAAGGTCTTTGACATAAATTTATTATTATTATTATTTAAATAAATAAATAAATAAGCCTAGCTCCAATCTCTCACCTATATATACACCTGCACTCACTGTTGCACTTCAATTGACATGCAACACTGAGCATCATGAAGTATAGAATTAGTAAGGGTAATAAGGTAATTTTGGTTCCCTACCCTGCCCAGGGCCACGTCACTCCGATGCTGAAGTTAGGTTCGGCGTTGTTATCGCATGGTTTCCGGCCGGTGATAGCAACGCCGGAGTTCATCCACGCCAAAATCTCTAACAAAATTGACGCTAATAAGGACGGGATTCTCTGCATGGCCATCCCCAACGACGGCTTAGACGCCGGAAAGGCCACTCACGATTTCTTCGCCGTCGAGACGGCCATGGAGGAGAAGATGCCGGCCGGTTTCAGGCGGCTGCTCCGCCGTGAAAAGCTGGTTGACGAAACGGCGTGTGTGATCGTCGATTTGCTTGCTTCGTGGGCGATTGAGGTCGCTAGGGATTTGGGATTGAAAGTTGCGGGATTTTGGCCGGCGATGTTAACTACTTACAAATTGATTGATTCTATTCCCGATATGATCGTCGCCGGAATCATCTCGCAAACAGGTTCGTTAATTAATCGTTATTTATGTGCATGTGCATACACCTTCAAATGGTTGTCTTATTAATTAATAATTAGTACTTCATGCAACTAAATAAGCAATAAAAATGTCAAAGACCTTGTGGTCAAGTGTCATCCGTGTCCCGATTAACACTCCCACATGGATGATAGGAGTGAGTTTGAGCCTCAGTGGAGGCAACTGTTGACTACAGTAGATTAAGGACAAGGACCTTAACAATCACAATCGCAATTTGAAAGTTGCATCTAATGTGACGGTTCTTTGTTGATACCAAACACAGGCCTTCTCACTTGTCGAGTCAAAGCTAGGGTGTTGGGGGTTTGAGAATAAGGGACTTTGCCTTTTGATTGAGGGCGTAGAAATAAAGGCATTGTGGTAACTTAGCTTATTTGTCAATTTTGACTTATTTGATCACTATTAATTGTTTGACTTGGTTAAACATTCTTTGATTAGTTAACTTTTTGTAATAGCTTATTGCTCCAAAATGTAAAAAATCAAAAAGCTGCTCAAAGTAGTTTTTTTGATAAACTATTTGAGAAAGTCAATTTGCGTGTAATCAGCTATAGCTAACAATTTACCAAACATTTTTCTACAATGCTATTAACTAACTAACTCACTAACCCAATCAGCTAACAGATATTTACCAAACACCCCCTATGTGTTGTTTCTTACCATGATCGACCCCTACTGAGAAAGTATTGACAATAATTGAATTCATAATTTTATAGTACGATAATTATATTCTACCCACTTTGAGCACCCATGGTCCTTCATTCTCCTTCTTTTGTTTATAAATATCTTGTGCCCTTCTTTAATTTAATATCGGATTTTTTAAATTTTATTTTTACTGAGGTCCGATATATGAATAAAGTGTTTAAATACCCAATAACAAAAGATTTGAAGTAGTTAAGTGTGAGCTTAATTTAATTTGTACATTTTTTTTTTTTTACATCTCGATTATGTGTGTGATACTGTGATGTGAACATAAAGTTAATGGTATATAATAATTAAGTATATACAAGTCGTATAGTTTAACAAATTAAATCTCCCTTCTCTCTACATGTGATCCATAAAACAAGTAATTTTTTACACCATTTATTTATTATTTTTATTTTAACTTTGAACATTTCGATCTAATAAAAATTATATATATGATTAATTTACACCAACGTCCCATAAAATATTATTACTAAAATATTATTTAGGGGTTATTTTAATATATAAACTTGTTTTTTTATTTTAACTTTTTCACTTTTAATTTATATATGACCAAAATTTATTAGGTCTGGTACTCGATTTAGAGGGTTTTTTTTTTCATCAATTAAATTACTGGGTAAATAATTGCAGGAAATATATTTGTTTGAAAAATTAAATAACATTTTTGTTGTTACCATGGAAGTTATTTTAAATATTTGATTCATTAAGATTTTCTTCTTTTTTTTTTTTAAAGCTCCAATGTTCTCTTACCACATAAAAACATAAAATACTAACTTAAATCATTAACTCAAAATGATGAAATAGACAATTAAACTCTTTAAAAAAAACATGTTCTTTTGTGCAATATGTATATAGATTATAGAATATAAAATATATACGATATATTCATATTACAACTAGTAAAATATGTTTAGCAAAAAAGTACGTATAAAAGAAAATTCTGCAAAATAAAATGGCATACACATTTTTTTAATGATATATTCTTTACATATTCTATTACCTATGGAATAACATTCTTATTCCTTCAAAATTCATTCCATGAACCAAACATGTTGTTATAGTTGCAT
>NXFB01000081.1:16753-33868 GCA_002525835.2 Ipomoea batatas
TTCGAATCGAAAAAAGTATTCGGATTCGGATTCGAATTCGAAATATTCGAATTCGAATCGACATATTCGAATTCGAATCACGAATCGAATCAAAACTATTTGATTTGTTTACATCCCTAGTACTTACTAAAATCACCAATTCAAGTCCAACCAATCTTGTGTTATGTCCTTGGTTTTACTACTAATACCCACCATTTATTTATTTGAGTACAAAAGTACACCCTACTGTGTAAAATTATGCGGTTCCTGTTTTTGTATTGTGGCACAAGACATAAAATCAAGTTGCACGATATCATTCTTCCTGGCACACGATTTTAACGACATAGGTCACGATTTCATAACCAGTACCCTCCTTAAACACCCCATAAACATTAGATTCTCAAAGTTTAGGAACTTATCGTCGTCCATGACGGTGTCAGAGTCTCTCAAGTTTTCCTCGTCCATTGTGGAGTCGAAACCTATCCATTGGTCGTCATCCACAGCGATGTCAGAAGCATTCCCGTGGCCTTCCTCCATTGCTGGACATCGGATGCACAGAAAACTAGCATCACGTTTACACACTAGCTTCTACATTCACGTTTCTTAATATAATATATATGATTCTCTACCATAATTATTCTTTTTTCTTCAATTCTACGTTTGTTAATTACAATCATTCCATATATATGTCAGAAGCATTCCCGTGTACTCATTTGAATAGATTTATAAATAAATAAATATATATATTTGTATATATATATTTGTATTCAAATGAGGACACGCCTTAAAAGGATGACAGTTAGGACTAATCTCGACCATTTATTTCTTTGATCTGATGGCTGTGTTTTTGGTGTTTTTTCCTTTTAATGATCTTTATTTTATTTAATAAGGGTAGTTTCGATAATTTATGAGTTTTTAATTGCAAATATTATATGTTCGGTATGTTAGGCATATCTATCTACTATACTAATAAGAGTCAAAGAAAGTTAGGTGTAGAAACAATGACGGTCAAATTATTAAATCAAATGGACAGTTCATATTGTTTAGATTTATATTTTTTTTTGAGATTTTTAATTATATGATTATCCGTTAAATTTTTCCGTTAAATATTTTCTTTTTCGTTAACTACCCATTAATTTCTATAAGTAAGGTCTTAGTTAATTCCATGCATCCGATGGTTATTAATGTGTCTGCTGTCTTTCTTCATTCTTCTTGATTATTAAATATCAAGAAAATTTTACTCTTTTTTTGTTTTCTTTTTTTAATACAACTGACCATATTATATTATAGTATCTTTTCATCTATACTTTCTCAACCTTGACCTCTCATATGGGAGAGTCACTACATGCCATCTGAGCACAAGGTGTTTGGACTCTTTTTTTTTTGTTATTTTTTTTAGCTTTTAAATTCTTGTTTGTTGGAAAAAAGAATATGGAGGAATATTTCAATTATTGATGTGGGAACTTTGAATCGTGTCGGTAATTACTATTGAATTCTTAAGAAAAACATTTGGTTGTATTTTGTCATGTTTGATGTTTTGAATAGTGGTGGAATTTTCATTTATCAATCATCTGGTATTTTGTATTGATCTTACCTCTTTTACTACTTTCTTGTTATACCGGGTTGACAGCAAGGATGAGGTAGACCATAGAGCAATTGGTTTATTTTAGCATTGATAATTGGTACAAGGACATCAATATAATCCTTCCTGCAATCTTATGATGATATATCTACTCAACAAATATTGGATTTAAACTTTCTTTCTTTAATTTCCATCCTTTTGATGAGTTTAGCTGTGTTTAAGGGCGAAGGAATTTGAACAGAATCTGAAAACGATTAGGTACTTGCTAGAATTTCGTAGACACTTTGAAATAGTGTCCTTTCGTTATATCTCTCGATCAGTGAATAAGCTTGCCCATACTCTTGCAAGGGCGGCTCGTTCTCAAACTGGTACTTCTTGTTGGTTTTCTTCTATTCCGCATTGTATTGAACATTTATTTTAATGAAAGTTGGTTCCTTTGGTTTTCAAAAAAAAAAAAAAAAAAAAAAAAAACTGTACCCATCGATAGGGATGTTAATTTGTTTGCTTCCACTTTCCGGTCCGGCCAAAGATTCATCGTCTGAAAGTAACGGTGCCGTTTAATCGTCAGCCAGCAAGAAACCATATAACATAAAGATTGAGCAGCTCCGGCGGCGCATGTGTATACGTTTGCAAGGAGTAGCAACAACAGAAGGTTAGCAGCAATTCTGCAGTAGTTGAGTAGCCTCAAGTTACCGGCCGCCATCTGCGCTTCTTCTTTCTTCCGTGCAACTAGCCAACAACAGGGTGCTTTCTTCGCCGGACACTAAATTTTAAAATGGATTCCAAAATGTTGTGAAAAAAAAAAATCGGTCAAAACAAGCAACCGTAGTAAAAAGCTAACACTCCTCATGATGAGGAGTGTTACCTTTTAATATTTTTTTTATTAGTACCGAATGATTAGTACATGATTAGTGTACTGATGATGTAACTTTAAATGATTAATAAAAAATGTAATGATTAGTGTAATGATGATATATCTTTAAATGATTAGTAAAAATGTTAAGCTTGTATTATTTTTTTTATCGTATGGTAACTACAACTCCTCGACTACGAAAATTATAGGAAAATTCGAACATATTCTATACGCGTTTTTATTTAGGCCACTACAAATTCTTTATACTTCTTCCTGTTGGTGGAGAAGGCGGTGTTGGACTCAGATTTGTTGTAGGTTGATGAGGCTCGACTGGCTTGACTTGATGGGCCGGAATCCGACGTAGTGAAGTAGATGAATTCTCCTAGTTCTCTTGGAGGAGAGTCATCTCCCGTACTGAGTGAGTCAGGATGCTCATTCACCAATTTTTCAACAGGCTTTGCCGGTTCCATCTCTTCATCTTCATAAATGAGGACGAGAGGATCACTAGGAGTGTCTCCAACTTCGTGACCTCCATTTGCAGCACGTCTGGCCCTTAGCATTTCTTGCCTTGTTATTTCTGCCAATCTCTTGGACTTGCGTTTTGGTGTGATCTTCCCATCTGGCTTCTTTGAATCCATGGTGCCCTGCAAAATAAACAATGAAGATACTAGTGGGGAGAGTAAAATAAACAATGGAGATAGTAGTGGGGAGATTAAAATAAACAATGGAGATACTAGTGGGGAGAGTTCCCAATATATAGATGGGAACCCATGGTAACTTTTTTAATTAAAAAAATTGAAAATGTTACAAAGGCTTCCCATGTTTCAATTGAAAATGCATTTTCAATTGAAAAAAAATTAAAAATAAGGCTTCCCATGTTTCACTATTGTATACTGCAGGTTATCGTGAGATTTTTGAATGGTCATTAATTAATAATTGTATTATTCAAAAAATGATAAACTGCAATCACTTTTGACTGACTTGAAACTTGTGACCCTATGTACCAAAAAGACAAAATCATGCCAAACAGTTTATATCAAATTACTGCTTCTTTACGTGGCTGCAATTTATTTTTGACTGAAATAATGTTTAAATATTTAAAAAAAAAAAATTAAAAGCTACCACGAGCCTTGGTCACCCATGGTAACTTTTTTTTTTATTAAAATAAATTGAAAATGCTACAACGGGCGTTGGTCACTCGTTGTAGCATTTAAAAATTTAAAAAAAAAATCAAATACTACCACGAGCCTTAATCGCCCGTGGTAGGTATTTTTAATTAAAATAATCAAGAAAATGCTACAACAGGTGATGGTCACCCGTTGTAGCATTTTCCATTTTAAAATAATTTCAAAAAATTCCAACCACGGGCCTTAATCGCCCGTGGTAGGTATTTTTTTTATTTAAATAAAAATAATCAAAAAAGCTAACACAGCAGCACTAATAAAATTTTGTAAAATTTTGAGTAAAATTTTGTACTCAATTTTTCACCTATAATTTTGGAATAATTATTATTGTGAGTTAAAATTAAGATAGTAACGCAATAATTAATTGATGATTCGTTAGTAATGATTAATTATTAGTTATATTAAGAATTTGTAATTATATAACATAATAATATTTAATAAATGATTAGGAGTAACGATGAGACTATAGTAACAAGTTAAAAAGAAAGATAATATTTATTATTCACTAAGCCAATTTAATCGTTCAAATTCGACGTACACATTGTCATTAATAGTGTACGTAACTGACCACAGATAAATATTCTCAACATAACCTTTACCAATGACTAGCATGAGCACAACGTTGTCATATTGAAGCATACAACCTCATCATCCACCTTAATCTCAAAATGGTCAGTTATTTGCTTCCACTGTTTAATGTATAATGTTTTATCGAAGTAGAGACGTAGCTTTTTATCCCCGACAATAATTTGAAGCGGTCGTCCGTCTAAGACATTAGCATCGTTGAGAAACTCACACAATCGATCATGCTACAGATGGAGTAAGAAGATGCTGGTAAGTAATGATATCGTTGGAATCGGTTAGTAAATGTATACAATTAATTGCAGAGTAAGGAAGATGATCATAGTATATTCTTGCGCCTCTATCTCGTTTGGAAAGATCGTTGTTTCAGGCGCATCTAAACCCAACATTTGTAAATATTCAATCCATCCCAGACTTGGATAACACCAATATACATTTGATCCTATGGTATGCCTCACATATGCATACATAATAGGCCTCCCTGCGCGGGTTATTACATGATAACGCGTAAGTTCATAACTTTTGGGAATGCAACATCTGGTAGGACGGCGATAATATGTTGTGTAATCTACAAATACATCCATTTTCAAATTGAAGTATTAAAAATATGTGGGACAAAAAAAATCAGTACGAAATTGTGTTGGAGAGATGAACAAATGCTTGTGAAAGATTCGTGAGTATTTTATAAGTGAAAGATTGAGTATAAAATTTTACCAAGGCCTTGTCAATATCTTTTGTCTAGTGTTATACCTAAAGTCGGAGAATTAACCGTTCAAAGCACAGATTTAGAGGTTGAATTCGCAACGCAGCGGTTAATTTTTCATTTATTAGGAGGATTTTTTTTCTCCGAGACAACAAAAAGAGATGTAAAGTGTTCTTTTTTACATATCATAAATAATTTTGAAGAGTGCGGTACGTATAGTTGGGGTTCGTCAGTATTAGCGTATTTGTACAGAGCGCTATGTCGGGGTTCTAACTACAACACTGCAACAGTATGCGGCTGCATGGTTCTATTGCAGTTATGGGCATGGGAGCGGTTGCCCATGGTTAGGCCACAAGGTGTTTTACCTGTGGAGACGTTGGGTGATTTGCCGCTCGGCGCGAGGTTGGTAGTATTAAATACGTTAATCGATTTATATTCGATAATCTAGTGTTTCCTTAACTTAAGTTTGTATTTGCAACTGTAGGTGGGTCTGTTCACATGGTTGTTCCAATGTGACCGCACACGTTGTCCGAGCATATCGAGACCAATTAGATCGTACGTACGAACGCAACGTAAGTTTCTATAACGTTTAATTTATACTATGATATTATATTATGATTTTAGATTACATAACAAATATCATTATAAAATTGTGACATATATATATTACGTTTTTTTGCAGTTTGTGTTCACCTCGTACGACGAAGTTATGGCAATTTTGCCCAACTATTGCTAGGCAGATGAAGAAATATGGACTGCAGAAGTACCACTCATATTTTATTATGTCGTTGAAAATCATTTCCCTGGCCGCTTCTGCAGACAATTTCATGGATTTCAAGACGTACCTCATCCAGTGCAATTCCGTAAGGACTTGCACGATTTGGACGGACGGTCAGGGAGATATATTTCAAATTGGCTGGACAAATATATGGATTATGTGCAAGCCTACGTTGATGCACCGAACCGTGTCGTCCAAATGCAAGTGCCCCAGGGTCAACATAGTGTAAGGTATGCGTACCTGAGGTGGTACCACCAGTGTGGGCGCCGCATCATTGGTAATCCTGCACATGCTGTACGTGAGGGTTATCAGTCACTGTCCGCCGCTTATACTGAAGTGGTTAGTATGTGCTGTTTTTAAATATTCATGCGTTTAAGATTATTATGTTACGATTTTGATGTGTTATATATTTTTTGTGGCGTAGATATATGGGGTGTGGAGCCTGGGTCTTACCGGGAGGCGCTCAATTGATGAAGGTGAAAATAATCCAACCGTTGTGAACATGACCGGACAGGCTCTCAACTTGTTGCAATCGACCCTGTACGCATATTTAAAGTATGTCACTGATGAGATGCTTGACAATGCACCTGACCCAGATGAACCGATTCAGGGTCTGCGTCGCAATAGGGAGCAGCGGCGGGGGCGTGCGGGACAAGGCGGTAGGCGTGGGCGTGGGCGTGTTATGCATCAAGGCGTCCAGGCTGAGGGAAATGCATGGGCCGGTCAAGATAATGAAGAGGAAGATGATGAGGATGAGGGTATGAATGACTGTGGTAGGAGGGACAATCTGTTGCCCGTTACGATGAATTCCTCTTTTGACGAGGATGAGTCGGCCCTTCTACTGGTTCGTATGGTACCCATACTACTAGTAGTTCGTATGGTGCCCCACCTACTACCCAGTTTGGGGAGTACTCATCATATGGGGTTGTTTCATTCGCTCCATCTTCATTTCAATATCCAAATTATACGAGCCCAGCGAGTGCAGTGTACGACCCCACCTAACCTGGGTCATCCTATCAACAACCCCAACCTCACATGCATAATTATGAACCTCGTCCTACATACAACAATATGCCTTCGAGCCACCCAATACAGGACTTTCACAGGAGAGAGTCATCCAATCAAGGTGGTAGGCAATTGCAATTACCGACAATGGATGAGTTTCTCCCTCAGCCGGTCCAACAACAACAACGACATCAATCAACGAGGCGCGGCCGCCCGACATTATGTGGAACTGGTTCGCGACATTACCACCCCAGGTACAAACATATATGCAATTCCCTAATTTATATTGCCATTCAATTTATTATTTTTAACCAGACTTCATTAACTTAACTTGCAGGGAACACCATTAAATTTTTGGACGACACCGGTGCTTTATTTTATTTTACAAATGTATATTAAATATGTTGAATTGTAGTAATTTAAAAACGAAATTTATCATACAAGTTTTAGCGTTACTATCTTATCTTTAACTCACAATAATAATTATTGCACAAGTATGACAAAATAATAATTTTATTACCATCAATCCAAATAATTAAAAAATCATACAACTAATCAATTAACCATCTAATCATCATTAATCATTAATAACTAATCATTCTAATAACTAACTAATCATTACCTTTTTTACTAATCATTTAAAGCTACATGATCATTACACTAATCATTATCTTTTTAACTAATCAGTAAAAAAATATTAAAAGCTAACATTCCTCATGGAGAGGAGTGTTAGCTTTTTACTACAACACCACTTCAACACCCGTGGTTGCTTCTTTTGCCCGGTTTTTTTTTTTTTTCACAACATTTTGGAATCCATTTTAAAAACCAGTGTCCGGCCGGGTAATGATTCCCAACAACACCCCTCTATATATATATATATGCGAAAATGCAGATAAATATGACTAATGACTCTTTTAAAAGAAATCTTAGAATCTGCACTTGAAGGAGGAGCTCCAGCGATGAACTGAGCTAGCTCCAGGTTGGGTTTCAAGTTACGGCATGTTTGTGGACATCACATACGGTTCCTAAAGATCTTCTGCTTTCCCTCTTGTCCCTTTGACAAGTTTTCTTTTGGTTACTATTTGTCATTAATGTCATTCTCCCTCTTGTCCCCTTGACAAGTTCTCTACTGGTTTCTGTTAATCATTATTGTTGGAGCATTTACTTCTTTGTTAGCAATTATCAGAGGTATTGTATGTCCTTTTTAACTTCCTATCTCTGTGGTGTTCGCGGAGATTTACGGCCTTGAGTTTAGAGCTTTGTATCGAAGTCTCTCGTTCACAGGAAGCAGGCAGTTGCTATCCCATTTTTTATCCTGTGGCTTGCAGTTGTCGGAGACATTAGCCGGAATTTTAATCAGCAGGTTGAAGGGGAGGGTTCCCAAGGTACGAGGTTGACGGACAGCTGATCCTGTGCCATTGCTTTCCTTAGCGGTCTTTACCCATCGGTCGGTTGTTGCCCAGTACGAGAGTGCAGATGGCATTTAAGGAGCAGCCTGCCAATATTAATGCAGACAGCGACATATGGAGAATATGTGATATGTCTTTTTGTTCAATTCTACTAAGAGCATCCTTATCAGTGTATCAGGTGGGGATATTAGTACAATGGAGTCCTAGGTGGAGGAGAGAAGTGCAAAGAAAGAGAAAGAAAAAAAGCTTCTGCAAGTTCAAGTTATTTCTACAGTGATTGTGTACCAATGAAAACGTCAGGCGCAACAAGCGCGCCTAGCGGAGTGCACTGGCGCGCCTGACAATGCTTTTTTTTGTTTTTTTTTAAATTTTTATAAATCAGATTTGTTTAATTTTTTTCCTCCCCTATTTTCTCTTTCCTAATCACACTCACAAAAACTCCTTAAAAATCGTGAAATAACTCCACTACTATGGATGCTTTAAGTCTTTATCTTGTCTGAGGTGGGTCCTACTACGTCTTTTGTCAATGAGCGTTTTAACATGGAATTGTCGTGGGTTAGGCAATTCCACGTAGTTCAAGTATTGGTGGATTTAATCCACAATAAGAAGCCAAATATTGTATTCTTAATTGAAACTCTAGTCGGTGAAAACAAAATGGAACCCATTAAAAGAAGACTGGGCTTTGAAGGTTTATTTGTGGTTAGGAATCAGGGTCATAGTAGTGGGCTGGCAGTTTTATCGAAGTATGACCCAATGGTAAAAATAACAAGCTTCTCGACCAGGCATATTGATATGGTGGTAATAGACAGCCCAGGTACGCAAGAATGGCGTCTAACTGGGTTTTATGGAGAACTAGGGAGACAAAATCGAGCACGAGGGTGGAACTTACTGAAAACTCTATCTTCCCAGAACAATCTCCCGTGGGCGGTTGTGGGAGACTTCAACGACATGCTCTCACCCAACGAAAAGAAAGGCGGCAACCCACAACCAAACTGGCTTCTGCAGGGCTTCCGTGAGGCAGTAAACTCCAGCGGCCTCTCAGACTTCTCCTTTAAAGGCCATCAATTTACCTGGGAAAAGTTCCGAGGTAAACTAGAGTGGTTACAGGCAAAATTGGATAGAATTTTAGTTAATGATGCTTGGAGAGACAGGTTCAGAGCGGCTGAGGCTTTTTCAATTGTTTCATCGCGCAGTGATCACTTGCCGAATCACTTGAAGGTCTTGTCTAGTACTCAAGATACATTTACCCGGAGGTTCAGATTTGAAAGTTTATGGCTTGAGGAGGCTGCTTGTTGCGAGGTGGTTATTACTAGTTGGAGCTCTTCACGCGGTTTTGGTTTACTGGAGAGGATTGACCAGTGCAACAAAGTTGTATGGGGTTGGGGGAGAATGTTTACCAAAAATTTTAAGAAGAGGATCGACTACTGGGAGAAACGCATGGAGTCTTTAAAGGGGAGGTCGGATATGAGGGGTTTTGCTCTTTTCAATGAAGCCCATTTTTTTCACCTTAAAGCCATTAACCAACAAAACATTTATTGGAGGCAGCATGCCAAGGAATTTTGGCTAAAGAATGGCGATTTAAACACTGTTAGACACGTATGCCCTAGGAGCCAGCATTTATTGTTTTGGGCATAAATTTTTTATTAAATAAATATAATAAATAATTATTTTATTTATTTTATTAAGGCTTAGTTAATATTTGACATTATTCCATACAATCTTCTTAATTCTTCATTCTTAAGTGTTAAGAATATGAGCGATGAAGAATTAATAAATGAAGGATTGTAAAAATGTTCCTAGTCATAGGAATTCTAATTGGGCATTAGAATTCCGATAAGACTAGCACATTGTCTTTCTTATGGTGAGTCTCATGCCATTCTGTATGAGATACAGAGAGTGGACATGTGGATTATTGTTAGAGAACAAGTCATTGAACATTGACTGACTACAACGTACCGCATGGTGTTTACCTACGTGTCATCGGTATGTTGTATGTTACAAGTATGCAATAATCCTTTGACTTGAGACGACATGGTTGTCTCGTACATATGGTGGACTAGTTTTTGCCAGTATGCGTCTTTTGTTCCTTATGAGACTATAAGTGTACTTGGTGGCCTAGTTCAGTATTGTACGAAGACATGTGTGCGTTCAATAGAGGATCCACCGCCTTGAGGTAACAAGGATGTTCTAGTCTATTCAATAATCATACAACGAGAATCTCTAGCCAGAGTATAATGAAGTTGGACTTCAGGTTAAGAATATTGAATAGACATTGACCGGGTTTATGGGTTTGACAAAGTTTGACCATGACCTTTACCTGGTTCGGAACAAGTGTTGTGTGGAAGGAATGTTGCATGATATTTGTAACGGAAAGGTTCATTATAATATATTAAAATATATTCATTGTTAACTAGGTAGTCATGACATACTGCTAGGTGTCACACATGACTTACGAGTTATTTAATAATGAGTTATTAAATATTACTCGTTGCTAGTTGGACTATGAACCTAGAAAGTCACACCTTAATGGTTTGTGGTAATGTTGAGAACTTTAAAAGAAATCGATAAAGAGTTATCGATATTGAATTAATACATTAATAACTAATTAATGAATTAATTCAATACTGGGTAGATTTGGGCTTTTAAAAGGCTAGCACCTTTGGGCCCAAACCAGACTATATATATAAGCCTTACCCTATTTCTTAAATGATGTAGCAATACAGAGATTAGTCTGGAAAAGAGTTTCACGAAAAAACATCTCTGGAGTTCTCGCGTGCCCTATCGGTGGACGGACTAGAGGCCGGACAATTGGACGGACTAGAGGCCGGACAATTGGACGGTTCAAGCTGTTAACTCTGCCAAAGCACGCTTCAAGGGTAAAAACCTTTTAACTCTCTCGTTTACATAGAATGCGATTTGATGCTTCCGCTGCGCCTGTATGTTTTTCTAAGAAACACAACATATTTCCACAATTCTGTTCGTCGTATGCGCCATAATAATCGCATTGACAGGCTTAAGGATGCAGATGGTGTTTGGGCAGAAAGAGGTATCGATTTGAACACCCTGATGATTAACTATTTCACTAATCTGTTTCAAGCTGATCAGGGTATCCTTAGTCCAGTTTTGGATAACCTTACCAAGAAAATCTCAGATGCTCAAAACTCTGCTTTGGTCAGACGCTTCACTAATGAGGAAATTAAAATCGCCCTGTTTGATATGAAGCCGGAGAAATCCCCAGGTCTAGATGGCTTACCCCCGGGGTTCTTCCAACGGTATTGGGATATACTTGGCAGGGATGTTGTTGAGTTTTGTGATAACTTCAAAATTTCCAAAGTCCTTCCTCCTAATGATAACAATACCCATATTGTCCTCATTCCCAAGGTGTTCAAGCCCGAGTCGATGGCAGACCTGCGCCCTATCGCACTCTGCAACGTTTTGTATAAGATTTTAGCTAAAGCCTTGGCTAATAGAATCAAACCGCTTCTTAACAACCTCATCTCTGAGTCCCAGTGCGCGTTCGTTACGGGTAGATTAATCTCTGACAATCTGCTTATTGCTTACGAGGTCCAGCATTACTTGAGGCGGAAGACTCAAGGTAATATTGGTTGCGTTGGGATGAAACTTGACATGAGCAAGGCGTATGATAGGGTCAATTGGGATTTAGTTGAAGGAGTGCTAGCTAAATTGGGATTTCATTATGACTTTGTTAGCATGATCTTCGGGTGCATTCGTTCTGTCTATTACACATTGTTGCAAGAAGGGAAGGAGATTGGCTCTATTTCACCTCAGAGAGGCCTAAGACAGGGAGATCCTTTATCTCCCTACCTTTTTATCCTCATGATGGAGTGTTTGAGTATCTTGATCAACACCGAAGTGCAAAGGGGCTCTATTCATGGTATCTCTATTTCTAGAGGGGCTCTAATCATCTCACACTTAATATTTGCAGACGATTGTTTCCTTTTTTGCAGGGCGAATTCTCTAGAGGCAAATGTGATGAAATCTATTTTGTGTGAATTTTCGGATGCCTCAGGGCAGTCCATTAACTATGGGAAATCCTCGCTCTTTTTTAGCAGAAACGTTGACAACCTTTCCAGAGAAGTGGTCTCAGAGATCTTAGGCATATCAGAAGGTTCTATCCAAGGCAAATACTTGGGACTGCCTTCTCTCGTTGGTAGGAGGAAGACTGAATTTTTGGGTTTCATCAAGGAAAAGGTGGTGGGGAGAATTAACAGCTGGAATAACAAATTTTTATCTCGGGTTGGATGGGAAATTTTGATAAAGAATGTTCTTCAATCCATCCCCACATATGCCATGAGTATATTCTTACTCCCTCTTGATCTCTGCAAAGAGATTGAATTGGCTCTGAATAAATTTTGGTGGAGGGGGCAGCTTGAGGAAGGAAAAGGCATTCATTGGAAGAACTGGGATGATCTTTGCAGACCAAAATCGGTTGGTGGTATGGGATTTCGCAAGATAAGAGACTTCAACATAGCTTTACGGGGAAAACAAGCATGGAGCTTCATCCGCTTTCCAAATTCTCTGGTTCCTAGACTATTCAAGGCCAAATATTCCCCGAAATCAACTTTCAGTGAAGCTAATGTGGGTGGCAGTCCGTCTTTCGTATGGAGAAGTATTATCGAATCCCAATCCTTAATTAATAATAATTGTAGGTGGAGAGTAGGAAATGGATTTTCGATCAATGTTTGGAAGGACCCATGGCTACCCAACAGTGTGTCTCCTTTCGTGTCAACTCCTATGCATGAGGAACTAGCACATGCAACTGTTCACTCCCTAATGGACACTCAACTCTGTAACTAGGACGTGGAATTGATTAATGATATTTTCATAAAGGAGGACAGTGAAAGGATTCTGAGCATTCCAATCCCTTTTGGCAACCATGCAGATAAAATCATTTGGAGTGCAAAGGAGAAGGGTATTTACTCTGTTAAGAGTGCCTATAGGAAGCTGGGAGGGGAGTCTTTTAATATTCATAATCTTGGCTGGTCTACATTATGGAATCTGCCTATGCCACCAAAGATTAAAATTTTTGCATGGCAAACCCTATCAAATATTCTTCCAACAATGGACAATCTGAGGGTTAGAAGAGTTATCATCGATCATGGTTGCTCCCTTTGTCCTGACCAGCAAGAATCCGTTCCTCACCTTTTCTTACACTGTGAGTATGTCAACAATTGTTAGAGAGATTTTGGTGATATTGGGGTTCATGGCAATGAAAACTTTCACGAGTGGATTAGTCGCATTCTATTAACCATGGACACACCCTCCTTGTGCCTCTTTTTTTTCTGTAGCTTGGAGCATTTGGAAGGAGAGGAACAATAGAGTATGGAAGGGGATCAAAGCAACTCATGGGAGTATCTTGGAGGAAGCTAAAGGTTTTTTGATGGCCTGGCAAAGCATTCATCAATGCCCAGTGTCACCTGCCGGCTCTAATGTTACTGCTAAATGGGAGAAGCCTCCCCCTGGGTGGTTGAAATTAAATTCTGATGCAGCCCTTAACTCTTCAACTAGGATTACTACCAGTGAGTGTGTGCTAAGAGACTCAGATGGTAAGTTTGTGGTAGCAAGATTAGTACAAAGACCCGGAATTTTACTTGTCAAGAATACTGAAGTTGTGGCTCTCAGGGATGCAATCCGATGGGCGAAAGAGAAGGGTGTTACGGCAGTTCAGGTGGAATTTGATTCTCAGTTGGTAGCACAGGGTCTATTGCAATCAAACGATAATTCTTCTTTTGATCTTATTGTGAAAGACATTCATGAAATAGCTAGTACTATCCCTAGTATTAGTTTTAGATTTGTTAAGCGATCTACGAATTCGGTTGCCCATTTGTTAGCTAGGGACGCCGTGTTCAACACTGGTTGCAGGGAATGGGATTTCATTCCTCCTCCCTTTGTTCTTGATCTACTTTTGGCTGAGGCCTCGGAGTAATGAATTTGCTTTCTTTCAAAAAAAAAAAAAAAGCGTGTCAAAAGCTATTCGGTGGTTTCATTGTGTGTCATGCTAGCATATGTTGTGTGCACCATTATAATGTGCACAATAGCTTCAAACACACGCTAATGCATAATTTTAGAACGAACAAAATATCAATGGTATTTTTTTTTCTAAATTGTTAAAATTATGCACATTTTTATGCGATAGGCTGAGCACAGATCATTATCATGCATGTCACACGTTGTTAATATGTATGACACACACCTTCCAGTAACACGATCTACCGTATGACACATGCGTATTATAAGTATGACACACGTTTATTATAAGTATGACACACATTTCAATTAAGTATGGCACATGATTATTATAAGTATGACACACGTTAATTATAAGTATGGACATGATTATACACGTTAATTAATAATCATGTGTGGCACACATTATAAATGAATATGACACACACCACCGTTTGCATAATCTTGTGTGCCCATCAGCCCATGCACTCTGCCTTGTGTGCCTTCTTGGGTATGGTGGGTGCCATTTTACTCACGCATGTGTGTCAAGTTTCTACTTTATGTTTAATATCTAAACTTCGTTAGTAAATCATTATAACCGTTTAAAGAGTATTGAAAGGCTTTTATTTATTTATGTCTAAATGTAATTGAAATTGGGGAAACAATTAAAACTAGTGCGCATAAGAGTCTACATAAATGCACACATCCAAATATTTGATTAGTTCTTACAACATCGAATAAAAAAAGGGTGCAGTGCACGTATACGACTAAAACAAAATCTCTGGCAGAACATATATGTACATTTCAAACAAGAAACGTGAACACACTCACACCCACATATGCACAAATATTTTTTTGGTGTTTTTTCCTTTTTGGTGGTGCGTGTGCACTCGTCTGGTTGCAGTGTGGTCTTGAGTGCTCGTCTGATTACCGTGTGGTCTTAAGTGTCAGGTGTGTCCCCTAATTTGGTAGGGTGTGAGCACTCGGCTAATTACAGTGTGGTCTTGAGTGCTAGGTGTGTGCATTGATTTGGTAGTGTGTGTGCATTCGTATATTAATTTAAAAAAATGTTCAGTTTTAATTAAAAATTTAAATATTAGTTAAGAATTAATTACATTTTTGGTCCTGTGACTATGGGGGTCTTGCTAATTTGAGTACTTGACTTTAAAAACTAACAATTTAGTCCTGTAACTATGCAATTTTTAACACATTTGGTCCACCCCGTCAAATTACCGGCCAATTGTCGCCGGAAAGTTGTAATTCCTTTTCATTTGTTTAATAATAAGGGCAAATTGGTCATTCTATATTCTTCCTTCTTCTTCCTCCTTTGTTCTTCTTCCTTTTTCTTAGCCGGACGACAACGGCCCTGCGCAACATTCTTTGAAGAGCTATTTGCAGAGCTATTTATGGTTTAATTAATTGCAACCTTCTTCCTCCTTTGTTCTACTTCCTATATGCAGAGCTATTTATGGTTTAATTTATTTGCCATTATACAATTTGCTCCCTTGGCCTCTCATATATGTCGGCCGCAAACACCGTCTGGCACCTAAATTCAGGGTTAATGGGGAGATTGAGGACTATGCGTCGGATGGATTAACGTCGGCGGGATTGACGGACCGGAGTGAGTGCAACAATGGCGTCGTCGGACTCGCCTCCACACTGCTATCCACACCGGATACTCCGACAATGGCCCGTTCGACGGCAATTGAAAGAAGGAAAAGAAAGGGACTGGGTCCTCTTCAGCCTTCTAGCCTCCCAAATAGAAAATCCCATCTTTAAAAAATGAAAGAAATATGGATGAAATGACATTCTATTTTCATATGCTTATATTTGGTTTTGGTGATTTTCCATGGTTATTGGCTACAGAACGGACAAAGCAGAGCGTGACAAAGGAAGAAGAAGAAAGGGAGTGAAATGACCAATTTGTCCCTATGAATAAATTATTTTAAATGGGTTATGTTTTTCCGGCAATAGTTGACCGGTGATTTGGCCGGCAGGACCAAATCCGTTAAAATCGATAGTCAAGAGATTAAATTGTTACTTTTTAAAGTCGCGTAGTCAAATTAATAGAACCTCAATAGTCACAGGACCAAAAGTGTAATTAATTCTATTAGTTAAATTTTAAAAAATAGAATAAATAAATAATTCAAGCACGTTGTGCGTGCACTCTTATGTTAATTAAAAAAATTTCAGTTTTAATAGGTACAGTGGCATCAAACCCTTCCCTTTATACGGGAGGTGGTGGGTTCGAGCCTCAGTGGAGGCAATACTGACTCTTGTGCTTCAATAGGTTGAGAAAGTAGTTATGAACAGATACTGTATTGTAATAGAGTTAGTAGTATTCAAAAAAAAATTTCAGTTTTAATTAAAGATTTAAATGTTTGTTAAAATTTTTTAAAATGGAATAAATAAATAATTCAAGCATAATATATAAATTGAATATTCTACAAGAATCCTATTCTACCATAATAAATCTTAGGTATATTCTCTATTATAATACATAAGAATCCTATTCTACTATTGTCACGGGCAAATTATATTGTGGACCATGATCAACGTTGCAATGTGGACTAAAATAATGAATCTTTAGTATACTAAATAAATATTTATTTGAATGTATTGAAAGTTCTTTTTTAGATAATATATCAAATTATGAAAATTTGATACAAAAAAAAAACAAAAAAAAAAAACATTCAATATACTAAAATTGAACTTTATGTCAGTGGTCCATCTTGCAAAGTGAACCATGATCCACGGTATAATGATTGATTATCACACAAGTGGACTACCCTAAACAACAATCAGTTGTCACCTTACAAAATCAATCAAGTTAAATTCTATTTTTCACTTAAATTTCTTTTTTTATAACAAATTATATATATATATATATATATATATATATTTCACGCCACCCTACAAATCAGCCACATTCCCTAAACCACTCCCATCCCCACATTTCACGCCACCCTACTAATTTCTTACCTTTTCACCCCCCTCTATCTCTCTTACTTCATTTCTATATAAACTATTGCTTATAATCATTATTATCACTAGTATTTTCGCCCGTGCGTTG
>NXFB01000081.1:70818-83092 GCA_002525835.2 Ipomoea batatas
GGTCTAGCCTAGTGGCCCAATAATCATCATCTTCCTAAATAAAGTGTAGCAACCAGAAGGAGAAAGCAGCGGGGCATCAGAACAACAAAAAATAATGGCCAGCGTCGCCAGAAGAAGAGCAAGCAACAGCATCGCCGCTGAGAAACCCAACGTCGCCGTCGCCACCTGGCCTCATCGCAACGCCTACGCCGCTGTCGTCCGCCTTCCGTTTGACCTGCTCCATCTCATGAAACAGCCGGCGACAATGGCCGCCGTCTCAAACCAGTCACTGAAAATGAAGGCACCATTGTTGAAGCCAGCTGAAGGGAGAACGACGAAAGAAGAAAACAATTGTTTTATTGGGAAAAAAGTTTATTTCGTATGCTCTCCTCCAACAACAATGGGCGCAGGCGATAAAAAAAAAAATCAACGTGATGCCAAAGAAATTAACAAAGCAGTAGGGCAACAATCCAATTGAATTTTTTATAATGCGGAAAAATAAACAAATAAAAAATTTCAGCAGCTCAGACATACAATTGCATAAAAGTATTCAAATATGTTCTCAATTATACAATGATCTATATAACATATGTAAAACTATAAATTTATGCAATAAAAAAAAAAAAAAAAAGCTAGGTAGAGATTAAATTGGCGTTGATACCAAATGTAAGCACATAATCCACACTTAGGCACATGATATGT
This sequence comes from Ipomoea batatas, assembly GCA_002525835.2. NCBI lineage: Eukaryota > Viridiplantae > Streptophyta > Magnoliopsida > Solanales > Convolvulaceae > Ipomoea > Ipomoea batatas. Next base: position 71,500 of record NXFB01000081.1, read on the forward strand.
GGCAATAAACGTAAACCCACTAACCTCCAGCCATAGCTTTATCTCGTTGACTGCTTGTATCCTTTGTGCTGAATAGGAGTTCCTCAGGCTGCTGTGGAATCACCGTAAACAATCATCTACTTCTCTTAGTGAGAGAACTTGGACTACATCCCATCAATGTAGGTAACCAATTACTTGCTGACCAAAGACTAATACTTAGTCAACCTAAATAGTTTGCACCACATAAATACTTAATATTATTATTTATAATAATAATCCTAAGGAAAACGTTACAATTATGTGTTTGGTAAAATTGACATTTTGATAAGCTGATAGATGTAAAGAAGACTAAAAATGACATATTCATAAAATTTAAATAGCTTTAAATTTAAATAGATTTTTTAGCTATTAAAATTTAACATTTTTAAATAAAACTATTATCATAATCATGATCTAGCATCCCATAATAAAGTAGCAATATTGTTGCGAATCTCCTTCATCTCAATAGAGGTCTCACTTAATCCAATATAATCCTATTCATATATATATATATATATAGGCCTCATCAGATGTGAACAGCCTCCCCCGTGCAGCTGTGTGGCCTGATTTGCACCATTAGATTCTATGATCTAAGGCTTCATATTAATCCAAGCAATACAGGCGTTTGATCTTTAGTTACGCGAACTAGAAGGATAATGTTGGCAATTCACTACAATTTCAAAACCAGACCAGACGACGACGGAGACTTGAAGTCGATGAGCACTGAGCAACGAAGACTAGACGAGCGTAGAAAGACTCCATCACCAGCAACGAGCGCTCTGTTCCGAACAAAACGCACAGGTCGACTCCAATAGAGGAACGAGAATGGAGTAATTCGCAATAGTATGTGCATTATCAACATTAATCAAGTTCATATTTGAGATACTATTGGTGTAATTCGCAATAGTATGTGTATTTTGTGTGTGGTGGTTAAGTGGTGTGTTTTAATATGAGAACTAGTGCATTTTATAATGTATAATGGTGTGTTTTAATACATTTGTTGGTGCATTTGAATTGACTAGGTGTATTTCGATATTGTGAGGAATGATGTGTTTTAATTTGTCCAGTGGTGCATTTTATAACGTAGAATGGTTTGTTTTAATACACATGTTGGTGAATTTTATGAGAGTAGTTGCATTTGGTGTGTGGTGGTTAAGTGTTGTGTTTTAATCTGAGAACTGGTGCATTTTACAACGTAGAATGGTGTATTTTAATACGTTTGTTGGTGCATTTGAATTGATTATGTGTGGGTATGGTGGGGAATGGTGTGTTTTAATTTGTCCAGTGGTGGATTTTAATACAAATGTTGGTGAGCTTTACGAGAGTAGTTGCATTTGGTGTGCAGTGATTAAGTGGTGTGTTTTAATCTAAGAACTTGTGCATTTTAGTACGTAGAATGGTGTGTTTTAATACATTTGTTGGTGCATTCTGTACCCTAATATTACATTCCCCACTTACAATTACCATAAAGCCCCCACTTACCTTGCGCGAATTAAACTTCCTAATCCTAATATATAACATCCATCGTCAGATCACCTCAATCCAGCGGCATATGTTGGGCCACACAACCACACGTGTTGTGCAGGCCGCAAATGAATTAAATTATATATATATATATATATATATATATATATATATATATTAAAGATAATCAATCTTAATAAGTAGTAGTAGTAGTAATAATAATAATAATAATAATAATAATAATAATGATAATATAGGAGAAGAGTTACGTTACGTTACGGGGTGGTGAAGAGTTGCAGAAGAGGATGAATACAAATATAAGAGAAGAGAAAAAGCCCTAAGGATTTTAATTGAGAGGGGTAAAATTAAAGATGTTATTTATTTAAAATAATAAGGATACAGATGAAAAAAAAAAAAGTTGTTACTACCTTATTTTTGAAAAGCTACCTAGGCTATATTTGGCAAACCTAGCAGAAAAGATAGCTGAATGTTAAAAAGTAGCTGAAGCTGAAAATATATAAGCTAGAAGTTGAAAACTAAAGATTAAGCTAGCTGATTTTGCTTAAAAGTATTTGGTAAAATTAGCTTTTTGATAAGCTGATAAAGGTAAAAAGACTAAAAAGGACATCTTCATAAAATTTAAATAGTTTTAAATTTAAATAGGTTTGTTTACCTATTAAAATTTAACATTATGAAATGGAACTATTAACATAATCATGATCTAACATCCCATAATGAAGTAGCAATATTGTTGCGAATCTCTTTCATCTTAAAAAAATAATATTAGATAATCAATCACAAAATAATAATAATAATAATAATAATAATAATAATGTAGGAGAAGAGTTGCGGGGCGGGGAAGAGTTGTAGAAGAGGATGAATACAAATACTCCGTATAAGAGAAAAGAAAAGGCCAAAAAGATTTTAATTGAGAGTGGTAAAGGATGTTATTTATCTACACTTATAATAAGAGCCAATAATGTTAGACCCTTAACTGGAACTAAAAAAATGTTGGTGTAATAGTCTACTTTAACATATTGTACTTTGTATTTTTTTATTGTGCATCCTCCAATTAAATTCCTAATATATCCTAATCTTTTATAATTTTACCAAATTTTTCCGTTAAATATAATAGAAGTTTAACATTGAATTGTTTAGGCAATTTGTTTCTTTATTGCAGTTTTCAAACAAATTGGCAATATTCTATAATACAATTCTGTATAGATTTGTAACTTAAAATTAGAATATTGAAGTCTTAATAAGATTCTATAATACAATTTTGTGTAGATTTCTAACTAAACCATTATTCTACCCAAAACAACAGTATATAAACCCCTCCCCTTCTCACAGATATTCACCCAAAACTAAACCTAACATATTCTGCAACACACCATCTACTTGACATTCTATACGTATAATTGTAAATATTATCATGCTAATTCTATTATTTGTATTTGTACTCATAATGATTACAAGTTTTTTTAAAATCAATGATGGTATACTCATTAATTAGTATAACTTCAATATCGTTATGTAAATATATCTATTGTATAATCTGTTCATCTATACTTGTATCATTGTATGTAATGTTGTGGTTTTCATTATATTCCTCTATAATCTACACATTTGATTTTTGAATTTATGTTGTGGTTCCCATTATATTATTTTATAACATCCTTTATGAACATATTTTTTATGACACAAGGATATTAGTAATGACAAATGCTGTAAAGTTAATTGATATTGACACACAAACTGTGGACTGGAGTCGTACAGTTCATGTCATTAAGAAAAACGAACCAAAAAACGCTATTGGAGCGTCTGAGGAAAAGTATATGCACATCGTACTTGAGGATGAAATAGTAAGTAAATAGTAAAATTTTTCTCCCATTATTATTATTATTATTATTATTATTATAATTATTATTATTATTATTATTATTATTATTACTACTATTATTATTATTATTATTATTATTATTATTATTATTATTCTTAGTATTCTTATTATTCTTATTATAATTATTATTCTTATTATAATTATTGTTATTATTATTATTATTATTATTATTACTATTATTATTACTATTACTATTACTATTACTATTATTATTACTATTACTATTACTATTACTATTATCATTATTATTATGATGATGAAGATACTCTCATTCACTACCAACATCATTGTAAATGCTATATCTAAATGCAAAGAACTCAGGTTCAATCAATAGTGTTTGATAATGACATTGGAATGTATGATATCACTTTACAAATCAACAAATGGTACATCATCTCAAATGTCATTGTCAAACCTGTCCGGGCGAACTATAAAGTACTTGATCACAAATACAATTACACAAGGGTTTTAAATGGTCGGACCGGTGTCCAAACAGGTGACAATGATGACACGTCATTTGCTCCCATGTAAGTGGTTTATTTGTTTTTACTTATTTTAGTTGCAATTTTGCTATTTACAATTTCATTATGTTTTATTAAAATATACAAGATCGAGACTATTTCTTTGATTTTTATTAATTTAGCATTTTTTTTCTCTCTCATTATTATATGACTACTTTAACCAATTAAGAAACACTAATTTAAAAATATGCATTGGGAATTGGTTTAATCGCGCAAGGCGCGTGTAATAACTAGTTTAAACTAATAAGGATAAAGATGGAAAAAAAGTTGTTACTGCCTTATTTTTTTAAACGCTACCTAGGCTATGTTTGGCAAATCTAGTTGAAAAGGTAGCTGAAAATTAAAAAGTAGCTGAAAGTTGGTATAAGCTAGAAGCTGAAAACTGAAAGAGTTGTATGTTAAGCTAGCTGTTTATACTTAAAAGTGTTTGGTAAAATTAGTTTTTTGATAAGCTGATAAATGTAAAAAGACTAAAAAGGGCATCTTTATAAAATTTAAATAGTTTAAAATTTAAATAGGTTTGTTTACCTATTAAAATTCAACATTATGAAATGAAACTATTAACATAATCATGATCTAACATCCCATAATTAAGGAGCAATATTATTGTGAATCTCCTTCATCTTAAAAAAAAATGATATTAGTTAATCAATCTCAAAATAATAATAATAATAATAATACTAATAATTCATATATCCTTAAACCCTAAAAATTTTCTCCTCCTCTCTAAAACTCTTCCCCATAGCCGTAGGTCTTCTTCTTCCTTTCCTCCTGTAGGCGCCGTCTCCGCTTGCTTTAGTGGAGGCGGTGCCTGCTACCTTGTTCTACCTCCTCCACTCCTTCACCTTCTGTCTCCCTTTGCCTGTGAACCACTGCCATCCACCTCCGTCCACCGCAGTCTACCTTTTTCCCCATCCCCACCAGTGCTCCCCCCTTCTTCTTTCTCCATTCGCCTCACCAGACGCTACATCTTCGCCTCCCAACTCCGCAACAGCCTTTTCTTTACCCTCCTTCGGCTCCTTTTTGTCGCTGATCTAACAACATACTCACAGGAAACCACTGTCAAGCTCCAACTTCTTATTAAATAAAATAATATATATTTAGTTTGTCAGCTTGTGGTTTGTGCTTTGGTTTTGAGGTTTGCAGCTTTGGAGATTGGGTTTTGTGGCATTAGGTTGTCAACCACTTTTGCTTTTGCCTGTATTTTTCCATATTTTTTTGGTGCTTTAGCTTTCTGTATTTTGTATTTTGCTGATTCTCGGTAGTTTTTATATTCTCTCTCGTATTTTTGGCGAGCTGTCTTCCTCTCGTTCCTTTGACGAGTTATTTTCCTCTAGTATTTATCGAGATTTGGTTGAAACGTGATTGACTATATGGTCATGGCAAATGTTAACCTCATTCTGGGCGACAAAGACGACAAAGATAGAGCGCCTCTTTACCTAGGTGGGAGGCTTTCATTTGATAAACCAGTCAAATCTTTCAATGATCTTAGACTGGGTGTGTTTTGTCAGATTGAAATATTGTCAATGCCCAAGAGATTGAAGACCCAGATGATGTACATGACTTCTCATTCAAAGTCAGTCTTGTTTATGTTTGGCCAGATCAATATTGACTTTAAAGAAGCTACAAGTTCCTTCAAGGATCCCAGCTTCCGAGTGGTGGAACAACAATCTGCGAACCAAGTTGTCCTTAGCTATGCTAGGACAATTGTTTCTATGTCAGATTGTAAGGAATGGATTACAATTCCATCTAATCTTATTGTAATTGTTTCACCTTGTGCTTTAATGAAATAACTCATTTATCCTTCAAAAAAAAAATACTAATAATAATAATATAGGATGGATAAATATATAAGAGAAAAGAAAAGGCTAAAAGAATTTTAATTGGGAGGGGTAAATGATATCATTTATTTAAAATAATAAGAATAAAGATGAAATAAAAAAAAACGTTAGGAAATTACTTTATTTTTGCAATGCTACCTAAAATAGCATTTCAAAATAAACTCTTATTTTATGCTACTAGTTTATTTTGTGAACATTACCAAACAAAGCTTATAATTTATTATTATGTTAATAAGCTATAAGGTCTCCCAAACAAAACCTTAAAGTAGCGTTTTAAAATAACCTCTTATTTTAAACTACTAACTTATTTTGAAAACATTATCAAACAGAGTTTATAATTTATTAGTAATTTAAAATAAGTTATAAACTCCTAAATAAGCATTAGCAAAGCATTAGTAGCTCAACTAGTTAAAGTAGATACATAAAAGCTTGTGTACCCTGTTGGGACCGAGAGTTTGCTCCTAATCGAGAATGTTAGCAGGCTCTAGCAAGGTTGAGATCAACCGGTTGGCAGATACGAGAATGCATGTCGGCAGTGACAAGGACTTGATCATTCTCTTTAGCAGGACCCCTAGCATCCATTTTCTGGTTGTGTGAACAAAAACTCATTGTGTAAGATGTTTTGGTATAAGGTATGAGTATCAAAGTGATTGTCATTGTTTGATTGTCAGAATTTTAAAATATTACTATGGGTTTGAAACATAAGTGTTTCATTTATCTTCCTCATTTCTTTCCCAACTATTCTCATTCCACCTTACTATCAAACATGCAAAATACTTTTACTAAAACCCATTACTCTTATCAAGTATTTGATACCCATACTGATTATTATTCTCATGTGCAAACCAAACACACCCTAAGTTAATAATGTGGTTCGGGTGGAAACTGAAAATTTACAATTCAGTTCCCACGGATAGCACCAAATAATAATGTTAATTAAATGGTATTGTCACGTAAAATTCAAATGCTGTTATAATGTATAAAGTTAATTATTGAAATGGTACATTGACTATAGCGAAATTACTAATTTGGTCCATGACTATATTTTTTTTTTTGTCTAATAAAGTCCTCAAACTTTAAAAATGTTAATCAATTTGATCTTTCTTTTGTTTAGCCATTAGATATCCGTTTACTCGAGACTAAATTGTTAATTTCGTTATAGTCAATGGGTCATTTCTGTCATCACATGCACAATTTCCTCTCTTATTAAACCGAAATGGTTCCTTGACTATAACAAAATTACCTGAGTAAACGGACGTCTAACGGCTAAACAAACGGATGACCAAATTGGTTAAGATTTTTAAAGTTGAGGACTTAATTAGACAAAAAGATAGTCAAGGACAAGAGGAATATGAGAACAATTAATGAATTCGGCCAAAACAAATTGATTACACTAATGCTAAACGACAGGGTTTTGTTTAGGACGGAAAATGGCTCCAAGAAGTTGTTGTTTTATTATAATGATAGATGATTATTATTATTATTATTATTATTATTATTATTATTATTATTATTGTTATTAGTATTGCTATTGCTATTGTTATTGTTATTGTTATTTGTTGTTGTTGTTGTTGCTTATTATTATTATTATTATTATTATTATTATTATTATTATTATTATTATTATTATTATTATTATTATAAACAATGCAAATTTTCAATCACTATGGTATAGAAATAAAGAATTCATTCGCTATTATAAACAAAGTTAACAAACACACAACTCACGCCATTCACTGTTGCATAGATCAGCGCACAGAATGAACATTATACAACACACCCATCATCGATGCACAGAATGAAAATTTTGCTATTCAAAATTTATGCAAATACACTATATACACATATCAAATTTAAATACTTGAGAATTTTGAGAAAACATACTTGATTAAGATTTAGAATGGTTATTGCTCAGAAACGACGTTCTCTGTTGACAGTAGTCAAAGAATAATACTTTTTTTATTCTTTCTAAAATCCACGAAATTAAAATGAGGGAGGGCCATGGTATTCTACTTCCATGAAAATGAGGGAATTGCAACTCTCTCCAACCAAATGAAGGAATTTAGTTGCCTTCGAAATTAGGCGGGAATTAAATGGGAACGAAATTGTAATTCCTCCAACCAAACGTCCCGTAAGGGTTTTATTCCATTATTCTCCCCTCCTAATCGGTAATTTAATTTTTAAGTTTGAATTAGTGCTTTTGTTCATATTAGTGCATTGATGTCGTTATATTAGAATAAATTATCTTGATTTTTTGTTCTTGTATTTTAAAACCTTTATTTGCATTATAAGATCATACATATCCAAACAGGAACACTTGTAATCATTCCAATTCCACCCAACAACCAAACATACAAAATACTTTCACCAAAACCCATTACCATTACCAAACATTTGATTCACATTCCAATTCCGATTTTCATGTACAAACCAAACACACCCTCAATTCTTAATTAGGAAATGAAATTTTTAATTAAGGTGTAATCAAATTCATAGTTGTGTTTTAAAAAATTGTCAACTAAACACTAACTATAATTTTAATTTCCATTCGTGGCCTATAAACCCACGAACCAAACACACTCCTAGTTGAATTCCAAAGATTTTGCACACTTCCATGAGAAATAAATACAACGTTGAGCATTGGGTGATATTTTCGTCACCGATTCTCAATTTCTCATCCACTGCCTCCTGCATTTCATCATTGCTCAACATCACAAGATGACTCCATATTTCAATATCTCTCTCTCTCAATCACAAAACCATTTGCAGACAACATATTAATTCTTATTTGAGTTCCCAATTTATCCAAAGCTACATGCACACAAACATGCCATTAACAAGCAAACTAAAAGCTTCCATACAGCTTAAAAATGCAAAACAAAAAATTTCTTCCCATGCCACATATCAGGGTAAATTACCATTGTTCAATTTATTTTTTCATAAACCTGCAGATAAAGATAGGATTGGCACTTAAAAAACTCCCCTCACTTTGTCCACCAAAGAAGGAAGTCCTTGCGCCGGTTGATTTTTTTCTGCAGTTGGAGAAGTCCATAAAGTAGGGCCTCTGCAGTGGGCGGGCATCCAGGAACATATATGTCAACTGGAACAATCCTGTCACAACCTCGGACAACAGAATATGAGTAATGGTAGTAGCCTCCACCATTTGCACAGCTTCCCATTGAGATCACCCACCTAGGCTCCGGCATTTGATCATAGACTCTACAAGTAGATTTCACAATGTTTAGAATCACTTCCAAACAGTAAATCCTTGACAACACGGTTAATAACACCTACTATCATTATTAACCCGATATTTCAGGTTACAAGTGTATGTATAAGGGCTAAACCACTAATTAACAAAAAACGCACAAACATTGCCTCAATTCATCGCATTAACAATATAGTGTTTACATAATCACTAATTGAGGTACAAATCTATATCTACATATTATACTGAAGTAACACCAAAATTTTCACCAGTTGTCAGCAAGTCTGAGAAGTAATACTCTTAACAACATTTAGACAATTACTTCAGCGGTACTAAGGAAAAATCAAATGCTTTGAAAATTTACAACAAACCCAAGAATTGACACTCTTAAAATACTTTCATGCCTTAACTAAACATCTTCTGAACTGTGAAGTTAATTAGAAAAGTATTGAGTAGACAAATGACTTATTATAAATGACGTTCTGGGACCAATGTCAACAATTCATTTTCTATTATAGAATAATATCCTTTTATTTGAATTACTCTGTATTTTCACATGAAGTGGATATCTTATATAGCTATATTCAAGTTTTTAAAAGCTAAAAAAGGATATCCTCTGTGTGCAATGCTTTTCCAAAAAATTTTTTAATAGAAAGATGAATATCTCATTGAAATGTCGACATTTAAATAGTTAAAATAAATTACTTACAATCCAAGTATCTTAACACTAACAATTTTAAATCTTAAAAGTAAATTTTAAAATACTTACAGAGCTGTGTGCACTGTTCATGTATCGTTCTAGTTTAATATAACAACAATAATCTTATATTGTTAGAACACATGCCAACTTCCAAATAGTTTCCATCCACTTCCCTTTTCTTTCAGGCTTGGTTAAGATATTCCAAATGGCATTCCTGTGGTCTTACAAAATGTTGCAATACAAAAAGCACAAGAAAAGAAAAAATAACAAAACAAAACAAAAAGAAAAAAATAGCCCATTTATTATGATAGTTAATGCTATTTTAAGTTTGTGCCTTAATCCGTAATTATTTAAAGGTCAAGCCATTATTATGAATTTTGGGCAGTGTTTGTGATATACCAATTATGTACACACATACATGCACATCGTAGATAAATAATACTTCAAGAATATTGCTTTCCTTAAATTCATTATTTCAGTGTTATTTAATACATGAGTCCACATCGGTTTAGAAAAGGAATGAACATATCTGAGGACATGAGAAATGAACATTTCACCAATTTTCAGAGGAATGAACATCAGGCCGTATTATTGTGTTTAATGGAAGTCGGGATGCAGACCTCTAATTCATTTTTGCATACAAGCTACAGAATGGAATAAAAGTCTGAAATATTAATTTCATATCACATCCCTTCCTGAATGTTAAGAGCACCCCAATAATATAACATGGTCTATATATCATAACAATAGCAACAGTGTGCAGAAGCCTAAAACAATCTTATGCACTAAGGGTGTGTTTGGTTCATGAGGTTAGACACAAGGAATGGGAATGAAAATCATACACATTGTTTGGTTGACAACTTTTTAAAACACAGGTATAAGATTTGATTACCCCTATAATTACAAAACTCATTACCTAATTAAAATTAAGTATCATTCCATTAATTTAGCCTTATCCTTCCTCATTTCATAGCCTTCCTCACTGCATTGCGTACTCATTTCATCCCTTTATTCTGATTGTAAGGTCATACATAACCAAAAATCAATATTGGTAATCATTCCAATTCCACCCAGTACCAAACATGCAAAATACTTTTACCAAAACCCATTCCAATTACCAAATATTTGATTCCCATTCCGATTCCTATTTCCATGTTCGAACCAAACACCCTAAATTCAGATGTGCTTATAGATGTGGCAGACTGTTGTAATTCTTAAGCATATAAACAAACTATGATTAATACCATGGAGAAATACTACCAAAGAAGAATATAGGATTGAGAAAGAGAACTATGCAACATTAGAAGAAGGAAGAAATCCATTATTGCTCAAATGCCGTCTAGCTGTCATCAGACCGAGGCCACACTCTCACCCCCAAAGGCACAGACTTGGGTTAGTATATAGAGGTAAATAATTTGTGTTATGAACCTGTATTGAGGGAAGACTTCATATGCTTAAATAAATTAAAAGCCTAAATTCCGACTACACCTTAAAATTCCTTGAATCTTCAATGTTCCAAGCATAAGAACATCAATAATCAGAAACCAATGCCCTAATTTAACTAATTTAGAAATTAATAGACACCACTCAGAATCAATCACCCAAACAGCCAAGCAAAATACAGAAGCCATATATATGTATATTTGTGAGCGTATATAGAGAAAGAGAGAGAGAGAGAGAGAGAGAGAGAGAGAGAGAGGAAAATTAGGGCATTGAAAGACGCACTTGCGAAGAGCAGGAGCCATCTTGTTGGTGAGAGTGCCGGCAACGATCATGCAATCGGACTGCCTGGGGCTGGGCCTGAAAATTATACCGAAGCGGTCGAGATCATAGCGCGCAGCGCCGGTGTGCATCATCTCGACGGCGCAGCAGGCAAGGCCGAAGGTCATGGGCCAGATGGATCCGCGGCGCGCCCAGTTCATCAGATCATCGACTTTCGAG
>NXFB01000081.1:93494-108748 GCA_002525835.2 Ipomoea batatas
AACTTGAAGTGAGGGCCACGTGAGTTGATTTTCTTTTTTTCTTTATTCTATCCCTATCTTTTCATGGGGCAAGTCTTGATTTGCTCATTTCCCTTTTTATTCCTTTTCCATTTTTAAAATGTTTTTACCAATTACATTATGGTGGCATCATTTTTTTTTAAAAAATATATAAGTAATTTATTACTAAAAAAATTAAATCTGTAGCAATTATATTCTGAATAAAGATAGGTGGAGACAATGTCCACCAGTGAAAGTTAGACACGAATTATGCAACTCTGCTACTCTGACAACATAATGAGTTATCATATTTGTTGACCTTTTAACAAACTCAATACATACAGTGACCATAGTGTTCGCAAATTCTATATCACGTAATATCACCCCTACATAAGACATATATATCCTTCGCGCATTGACGACACCATGATAATCCATTGATAATATTCTGTGCATCCATTTTAAATATCACGTTTGACAACTTTATACTCTTGTGGCATATTTTTACTTTTCATAAGAAATATTTCAAATTCGAGTCTCATCTCAATCAAAATTAACATAACTTATTAATACGTTAGAGTGTACATTAGCCCCTCCCCAAAGCAAAATTTAACCTTTTAATAATAGCTCAAACCCTCTACTTCTTCAACTCCTTAAATGGCAAGTAAACTTGCAAATTGCTCCAACCTATCTTAAGATTTTACGGTGTTCATAGTAATAATATCATATGAAGTATGCATAATTTTTACAATCAATAAAAAAGAGACTCCCATTTAATGCATCGATAACTAAGTGATATAACTGTATTAAAAAAAAAAGTGATATAACTTAGAAGTTTTATTTTTGTTCATCAAATCTATTTCAGAACATTATGCTCACAATTTCATAACTCTATATTCAATAGTATAACACAATTTTTGAATCTATATAACAAAAATGTGAATATAGAGTTCAAAAATTGTAAATATTGAATAATAATGTAATTTTGTATATTGAAATTTAAAATTGTGAACATAAAATTTTTAAATTGTAAACATGGACTTGGGTCCACCTTGCAAGGTGGACCCAGGTCCACAGCATAATCTGCCAAGAACAGTCTATAAATACACAATAATCACAATTTCAATACAAAAATCAGATACCATCAACAATAGCCCATTATAATATGTTGGAACAAATAATGACTAAATAACTTAGAAAAAAATTTAAAATTTGTATCAACTCAGTAGACACTGAAAATTTGACATATCAAAATTGATATTATTATTTTTTTTTTGAAAACATAAAATTGATATGTTAATTATTGGACTTCATTTGGAAGAAGATTATTTTTAAATTTGGATGATAATATATTTGAATAATTTCAAATGTATCTTGAGAGCAATAAATTATAAATAGTTATGTCTTGGTACATTTTGAATAATATTGCTATTATCTAATTTGTTTAATTAGATAATAATATAATATTAAATGAATTTGAACCTATCAAAATTCTTTCTATCTTACCCCCAAAATGTTGAATCCCTAATCCCAAAGTCACCCAACATTACGGCCCGACAGAGCAATCGGAAGGAAGCTCTTCCTATCCTTCTACTATAAATAGGAGTTCTTATTTCTAGAGAAGACATCCTGGAAAGCTTTAAAACTTATAAAGACATCTTAGAAAGCTTTGAAACTTATTCAGAGATGACTATAAAATAACTTATAAAGACATCTTGGAAAGCTTTGAAACTTATTCATAGATGACTATAAAATGAGACTAAGCCTACATATTTGGTTGTTTTATGAAGACCAAGTATGTTGATCCCACCCTTTATTGAAGATCAAGTCATTTGAGTCCAGGGACCTTCAACGAAGAACAAACTACATATAAGCCCTTCTTTGAAGATAAGATATTTGAGTTCCGAAGGTCTTTTAGTGGAGTGTTCATGGTATCTAATTTAAGAATCAGAGGACTATCCAACGCATTGCAACCCATCTTGAATTGGAATATATATATATATATATACACATTCAATTTTTTTGTGTTTACAAACTCAACAAAGTTTTCATTGGTAATTCAATATAAATAGACAGACAATTTAAGTGAATATTTTGTGGTTCAAATATATGTGGGGTTCACTTCTGATTTGCTTCATGTCAAATTGGATTCTAGTTTTTCTAAGTGAGACAAAGAAATTGATATATTATGTGCTCAAAACGGATAACAAGTCAATGAGAATTTGATTCTCGAAGTAAACTCATTTGAGTTGGAAATTTAACAAGAACATGTTAAATTTGAGATTTGACATGAAGGCCATGGGCTTGTTAGATTTAATTATCAGGATTAAAATCATTAGAAGACCATAAGGTCTCGTGTTAAGCTAATATCGTTATGTTGATAAAATCCTTACAAAATTTAACATGGATGATAAACAATTGGCTAGGACATTGTTAGATACTAACGTACATCTATCCAAAAATAAAAAGTAAGTGTATTTTTCAAGTACGTAGAATACGGTAGGATTATTGGAAGTTTGATGTGTCTAATGAGTTGTACTATGCTGGATATTGCCTTTGCAGTTAGTAAACCTAGTAGATCTATGAGTAACCCCGATGATATGTATAACACCCCCGATTTTAACACATTCGAGTCTAGGGTAATATGAATTCTAAAACATAGATAAGAGGGTTAAGCAATAGATTTCAAAATATTAAACTCTAATACTTAGCATATCGGGGGTGCTACTGCTGTAGCCAGACGTACAAGCTTGACTACCTAGCTAAGCTAAAGTCTAATCAATCCAAAAACAATCTAAACCAAAGGGGTTCTCAGACCCCCGGTATCCAAGCACCAACAACACAGCGGAAATTGTCATAACACAAGTCTACAACCAAACATTCAAACTAAGGAAACTGATCAACATCCTAGGAGCTAGATAACAAAAAGGGAACTAAACTAATCTAACTCCTGACAATCACGCTCATCAATCAATGATCCAAACCTGAAAGGAGTTAATAAAACAAGTAGACAATAAACCCGTTAGTATAAATACTAAGCATAAACCACTCAACCTTGTAAAATAGGTTTATACATATATAGGTTTTGAAAACGGGCGGTTCAGACAATCACATAGAACATCAAGTAATAATTATCACATAAGATCGTGGAGGAGTAATTCAACCAATTACAGAATATAGATTTTAAGGAAAATAGATAGTTTTGACATTATAAAATAAAGTACACTGCAAAAGACCTAAAAGAATGAAAAATCATGCTAAGATACATGCAAAGGTATATCACTTACATATTAGAACATACTCAAGAACATTATAGAACATTTATGAAGACATTAACCACCTACATGCTTATATGACGATCAAATAATCATTTAAGTGCACAAGTTATACAACTTCAATTCAAGAGGATGAGCAAATAAAGTTAATATGCTAGAAAGTAATCATAAATAGGAAACAAATCTCTTTCTTTATAAAATGACATACGAAAGCTCAAGGGATTAAGTATATATTCATTTTTTTTATTATAACATAAGAATAGTAAGATAACATTTCAAAACTTCATATATCAATAATACTCTCACCCTCAAGAAAATAATAATACTTATTATAATACTGGAGGAAACACATTCATTTCATCAATCTCATCATATCTCATAAGAGGGGGAGGTTAGGTCTTCATCATATTTGAACGACTCTAATCCGGGCTCAGCGACCCTCCACTGGCGTAATAAACTACTCCCCAATCAAAGGGAGGGGGAGAAATCACACAAGGATGAATGCTCCATAGGGGACCTAATCCCGAAGACATCTCCCTATCATAATCAATCTTATACATTGAAATCAAGACCACTACCTTAAGTGTGCACACCCCCTAACTAGGATTCCAAGCCCATCGAGTAATAGCTCAAAGCCCTAAAGCAACCCAAGATTTTCTCGATCAGGACACTTTTCTCATAATAACATAAACACCGAAATAATCATCCGTCCAATCGGGTATCATCTCATCATTTCTACCAAAAGGATCAGCCGTCCAGTCGGGTCCTCCAAAATATAGGTTTTCTTCACATTCAATATATACAAATGCATATACTCATCATAGAATTTCTCTTTTTTATGAAATAGGTCATACATAATACATTTACACCTATAAGTACAATAGTACATAAATACATATCATACTTTTAAAATTTCTCTTCTTATGTTTATTCCAGGTCCAAAAATATATTTTCTCAACAAAATATGTGCACAGTACAATAATGAGAAAATATCTGAATGCTTTAAGAATTTCATACAATAACTGAATGTATACAATTTTACAAAGTGAGCGCAATTCCCATTTTCTCAACAAAATCCCTAAACTTGAATGGTGGCATGCCTTTAGTTAGGGGATCAACAATCATCAACTTAGTGTTTATGTGCTCAATGACCACATTCTTATCCTTAACACGCTCCTTGATGGCTAAGTACTTGGTGTCGATATGCTTGCTTCGACTGTCACTCTTATTGTTCTTAGCCAGGAAGACTGCAGCTGAGTTGTCACAATAAACCTTTAACGGCTTAGAGATAGAATCCATAATTCTAAGCCCCGAAATGAAATTCTTAAGCCATACACCTTGAGATGTAGCCTCAAAACAAGAAACGAACTTGGCTTCCATGGTTGAAGTGGTGACAAGAGTTTGTTTAACACTTCTCCATGAAATAGCTCCACCGGCCATAAGGAAAATGTTTCTTGAAGTTGATTTCCGAGAATCAACGCACCCGGCAAAGTCCGCATCAGAGTACCCAACAATGTCCAAAGTGTTCATCTTCTTGAACACAAGCTTATAATCCTTGGTACCTTTGAGATACCTCAAAACCTTCTTTGCAGCTCTCCAGTGGTCTAAACCTGGATCACTTTGATATCGTCCCAGCATTCTAACAGCAAAGGCGATGTCCGGCCTAGTACAGACTTGAACATACCCGAGACAATCGACAACCGAAGCATAAGGAATATTCTTCATGGATTCTCTTTTAAAATCATTCTTTGGACACTGGTCCAAACTGTATTTATCACCTCTCACAATAGGAGCTGGACTCAGTGAACAATCCTTAATCCGAAATCTTTCTAAGACTTTGTTGATATAGGTTTCCTGCGATAGTCCCAGAATGCCTCGAGATCTATTCCTATAGATCTTTATGCGAATGACATAAGATGCCTCGCCCATATCTTTCATATCAAAGTTCTTAGAAAGGAATTGTTTAACCTCATGCAGCATTCCCCTATCATTTGATGCAAGCAAAATATCATCCACATATAAAACAAGAAAACAAATTTTACTACCACTTTTTTTTTCATCAAAAGCAAAGTTTTATTGATCAAAAGCAGAGGCCGAAGCCTTACAGATGCCTTAGGCCCAAAAGTGACCTAAGGCTCACAAGTATTGGGCCCAAAGACCCTACAATCATCAAAGGGCCATTAGGCCTACAAAACAAAAAAGGGCTCAAGCCCTAACTCTCTTAACAAGGCTAACATCTAGCTAAACAAGTAAAAGGGCAACAAAATAGGCCCAAAGCCTTACCAAACGCCCTAGGCTATCATTACCAATTTGGTTCAAGCCCAAAGATCACCTCTTAAGCCCGGCATCTCCAAATAGGCCATTCGGCCATATCAATCTCCTAACTCCATTCAATTCAGCCCATACTCCAATCCATATCATCATAATTCCATTCGGCCATATGAGCCAGCCGAACTAATCCAAATCAGGCCCAAGAAGATGGGCCCAACTCCTCCATTTCCATTCCAGTAAATCTGCCCAAACTCAAAGGAATTATTCAAAGCCATAACCATGCCCAAGTTACTGCATTCATTCTAGTAACTTATTTCTTTTTTCAAAAATCAACAAGCTCATTCGATTCATCCCACTGCAGCCATACATTCACCCTTTTCTCATAACTTTTGACTTAACTCCATCAAGGTAATCAAATAAACTCACCCCAAATAAAGTCTCTATTCAAACCAATCCAATCTCAATTCCATAATCTACTGCATATCTACATATCAAAACCCCATAAATCTGCTCATAATTCCATTCCAGAAGCTAGCATGTCTAAATCCTCTGCTAAACAGCATATCTCCTACCCCAATAACTTTGGGTTTGCCTTCAAGCAACGACCCAACACCTCTTCTGGATCAAGTTTCCCTTTAGCCACATTGAACCTTGCCTTCTCCATAAGAATTGTAGCTGCCTTCATAGCCAATATTTCATTGCTTTCACTATATTCTTTTTTCCCTTTATCATACACTGTCCATAGATACTCATTTATTTCTCTCAATGCTTCCATCACTAGTTTAGCAAACCCTTTATCATGCTTCATGCAATCAAACAATAACCGCATCCAATCTACTCTACTTTTAATCCCTTCCTCCTTATTCTCCTTCTCATTATCCACCTTCCCAGCTAAACTACCTTGACTCTCTTGAGTTTGAGCTCCTTTCCCCTCAATCCCAACAGTTTTACTACTAGCATTCTTTCTCACTTCCCTACTTGAGCTCTCCTCCCTTTCCAGAGTTTTTTCCACACTAGAAGCATCATCAGCTCTATCTCTTTCTCCACGCAACTCACTCCTCAAACCCAACTCCTCACTCTTTCCTCTTGCAGCCATTCTTCTTAAGAAAATGCCATTAGCTTTGCGTACTAACTCATCAGTTTTCAGATCATACTCTGCCCTTCCCAACTCCTTTAATGCATTATCAAAAAAGCTTTCAACCTCCAGCTTGGCCTCCTCAGCCAGCTTCAATAACACACTGTCGTTCCCCACCTTATTTTTCAGATTATCAACCCAAGTATTGTAGCTAACAGATTGGCTTGATCCTTCCTCACTAAAAATAGAGGCCTCCTCTCCCTCAAAGCCTCCTTCATCCTCACTTTGAGCTCCCTGCTCCTCTTCCTTTTCAGGATCATCATCTACTCCTTCTCCTTCCATTACAATGTCTACAGCTTCATCAATGATATTTACAGCAGCTTCAAGCACTGCTTCACCTACAAATTGATTAATGCTAATCCCTTTTCGAGCCAATTCCTCCAATCCTTGTTGAATTGGAGTATTCAGCTCACCATCTCTCATATGGACATTTTTACAAACAGCCGGCATGCTTTCATCCATTTTTCTAGCCGCACCCCTGTTCTTCTCATAAGAGCCATCTACTGGTTCCTCATTCCCTTCACCCTTCTCATAATCATTTGGATCCCCTTCAAATGTATTCATATTATCAGCAGGTGGTGTGCCTTCTCTAACATGTAGATCAAATTCTCTAACATCCGCCTTCGTTACCCCCTCATTCAATGGCTTTACATTCAATCTCCTGCAACTTTTCAAGGCATGTCCTATTCAACCACAACCAGTATAGAAACTTGGCACAAAGTCATAACTAATCTGCTGCCAAAAACCTTTCCCTTCTCCCCCTACCTCAATCCAGAGACGATGCAATAGAGGCTTGCGGACATCTATCTCTACCCGCACAGTTGCAACGTCCGGCCGAGACCGCCTCTCCGTCGCCGTGTCCAGGGCAAGCACTTTCCCAACCGGATTACAGATTCTATTTAACATGCAGAGGTCGAATAAATGAAAGGGAAGATTATGGAGATGTATCCATACCGGAATCAATGGTGAATCCCTCCACGGCCTCCAGTCCGAAGACCATCTCGAGAACCACACAGTCGCACCAGCAACGCTTGCACGATTCCTCCTTATCACTTTTCTCCAGTCGAACCATAATAGTACGTGCATCCAGCGATCCAACACTCATATCTCCCTCAATACGAAGAGTCGCTCGAAGATTTGATCGAATCGCCTCCAAGGATGGCCTCTCCCTCCCGAATCGACCGACCAAAGCAGTTCTCATCTCTGTTTCAGCCAACGCCTCACATTCAATAGATGATATTCTCACCACTAACTTTCCACCCCCGATCGCATCACCTCGTAAATCTTCATTGCGGTCCTCTAGCCGATCCCCAATTTCTGGAAATAGATCACGAGGATCAACTCCTGATTCCGACGTTTCCAATGATACCGGAGAACCAAACGCCACCGGAGGCCCACCCACCGCTGCCAGATTAGGCGGCGACAAACTGGCCGTGAAAATCCAATCGCTGGCAGAATTATGTATTCTATACGCAAATTATTTGAATATCATATGAAATTCATTAAAACTTGCATGCATTTTGGGTATTTTAAAATTCGGGGGTATAAAGGGAATTTTTAGAGAGAAGGAGTGGGCTGCTGTTTCTTATTTTTAGAGAGCAGATTTGACCTCATGTCAATACTATTTTAGCTAAGCTGATTCCCACTTGTCTTCTGGTATATACAATGATCTAGGATACTTTCAACAAAACCATATGATGAAATGACTCCGTCAAACTTGATATACCATTGGCGGGAGGCTTGTTTTAAACCATAAATGGACTTTTTGAGCTTGCAAACCAAATAATTGCCTTCACTAGAAGAGAATCCTTCAGGTTGTTTCATATAAACCATCTCTTCTAGATCACCATTAAGGAATATTAATGTCGTTTTCACATCCATTTGTTGCAATTCAAGATTGAAATGTGCAACCAAAGCCAAGATTATGCGAAGTGAATCTTTCTTTGATACAGGAGAAAAGGTCTCCGTGTAATCGATTCCTTCTTTTTGATTGAATCCTTTAGCAACGAGCCTAGCCTTGTATCGCTTGATGTTTCCTAATGAGTCCTTTTTAGTCTTATAAACCCATTTACAGCCAATGGCCTTGGCCCCATTAGGCAACTCAACAAGGTCCCAAACCTCATTGCTTTGCATAGAATTCATTTCTTCCTTCATGGCTTCAAACCATAAATCAGACTCTTTACAATTTATGGTTTGTGAAAGCGTTTCTGGATCATTTTCAGCTCCAACATCAGACTCTTGCAGATACACTATGCAATCACTAGGAATTGCTGATCTTTTATCTCGAACAGATCGCCTCAAAGTTGAACTACCATCTCCTTGAGAAGTTAGTGGTTCAACTACTGCTTTAGGAATTTCCTGAAGTGCTTGATCGGTCGAGATAATATAAGCATCTCATGGAATTTCTTTAATAGGTTGTTCAATACACTTTGATCTTGAGGGGTGCTTGAATCTATTATCAACCTATGTGATGATGTAGAAGGAAATGATTCAGTATGGTCATGATTAGAAATCAAATCATTGAATCTATCCCTCCCACTAATCATTGAATCGAATGAGATGGACAATAAAATCTATAACCTTTGGAGGACTGTGCGTATCCAATAAAGAAACCACTAATAGTCCTTGGGTCCAACTTCTTTTCTTGTGGGTTATATATCCTTACCTCAGACGGGTATCCCCAAACACGCATATGTTGCAAACTTGGTTTCCAACCTTTAAATAACTCAATTGGTGTCTTTGGGACAACCTTGGTTGGAACACGATTTAATATATACGTTGTCGTCTTAAGCGCTTCGGCCCCACAAAAACTTAGGAAGTTTGGAGTTGCTAAGCATACTCCGCACCATGTCAATAAGCGTTCGGTTTCTTCTTTCAGCAACACCATTTTTGTCCGGTGAACCAGGCATGGTATATTGGGCAATAATCCCATGTTCTTGAAGAAACTTGGCAAATGGACCAGGTGTTTGTGAACTTTCAATGTACCTATCGTAGTATTCACCACCCCTATCGGATCTTACTATCTGTATTTGTTTCCCACATTGGTTCTCAACTTCAGCATTAAAAGACTTGAAGGCATCCAATGCTTCGTTTTTATTATGAATCAAATACACATAAGTAAATCGAGAGTAATCATCAATGAAAGTGATGAAATACTTCTGACCCGACATATTCATATCTAGACAGCAAATGTCAGTGTGTATGATTTCCAATATGCTTGAACTTCTTTTGGCATCTTTCTTAGACTTGTTTGTCTGCTTTCCCTTGATGCAGTCTATACAAGTCTCGAAATCAATATAATCAAGAGTACTAAGTACCCCATTATGCACCAATCTCTTTATACGTTCAATAGAGATATGACCTAATCTCTGATGCCATAACATGGATGAGTTCTCACTAATACTTGATCTTTTGGAACCAGAATGAACATGCAATGAACTATAAGTGGTATTGTTTTGTAAATGTAAACGATAATGATGATTAGACAATGTACCATATCCAATACGAGATGATTTATAAAAAATGTCAAAATTTTTGTCAGAAAAGTTAAATGAAAATCCCATCGGTACAAGTCTAGATATTGAAACCAAGTTTGGGAGAAACTTGGTACATAAAATGTCTTTTCCAGAAACAATACAAAACCACTATTCAAAACAAGCTTGCACGTTCCAATAACTTCCACTTGCGACCCCATCTTGTTTCCTGATAAGATGGTCTGTTCATTTCTCACCGGCTTCCTCAGATTTTGCATTCCCTATAAAGAGTTTGCATTGTGGATTGTTGAACCAGAATCAATCCACCAAGTATTAGCGTTAACTTTAGACGTATTAGATTCATAACAAACGAATGAGGATAGATTACATTTCTTCTCGACCCACTTCTTGTACTTGATGCAATCTTTCTTCATGTGTCCCTTCTTTTTACAGAAGAAACACTTATGCACTTTCTTTATGTCAGCTTGAGGTGGAATGTTTCCTTTCCCTTTAGCCTTAGAAGTGGAACCTCGAGATTTGCAAAATTTAGACATTTCACGTGCCCTAGCCAACATGGCACTTTCACCCATTTCCATCACCAATCTACCTTCTTCTTGAACACACATGGTCATTAAATCATTGAGTTATTTCTATTTTTGGTCCTACTGTTATTAGGGCATTGCCAATTTTAGTCCACTTCATTAATTTTTGCCACATTGCGGCCAGTCTTATTTAGTCCTTGCCACTTTTAGTCCATCGTTAAAATTTTTGTCAAATAACCGTCCAAAACAGGGATATTTTGGTCTTTTCATGTTTTGATCATCTCCTTTACCCTTTGTAGTGGTTTTCCTTACACATTTTCATCCAATGAAGAGGTCCAGCGAAAGCCGTGACTTTGTAATGTGGCTCACATGGCTTTTGTCGGACCTCTTCATTGGAGGAAAATGTGTAGGGAAAACTACTGCAAAGGGTCAAAGAGATGACCAAAGCATGAAAATACCAAAAATAACCTTGTTTTGGACGGCAATTTGACAAAAATTTTAACGGTGGACTAAAAGTGGTAAGTACTAAATAAGACTGACCTCAATGTGGCAAAAATTAATGAAGTGGACTAAAATTGGCAATGCCTCAATAACAGTAGGACCAAAAATGGAAATGACTCTTAAATCATTTATAGACCATTTTTCCTTATGTGTGTTGTAAGAGATTTTAAAAGGTTTGTACGATGATGGTAGGGTGTACAAAGCATAATACATGAAAAAGTCATCTGACATATCTACCCCAAGAGTCTTAAGTTGAGCCACAATGTCACGCAATTTCATTATGTGATCACGCACACCTTTAACGGAAGTGAGACGAAGAGAGGAGAATCTCATGATGAGGGTGCTTGCTAAAGCTTTTTCTGAAGTGACGAACTAGTCGTTAATAGCCTTGATCAATGCTCAGACATCCTTATACTTCTCACTAACGGAACCCCGAATCCCATTAGATATTTTCGCCTTGATGTACATTGTGCTGAGCCGATTGGATCTATCCCATCGCTCATATAGCGCAACCTAATCTTGGGTACTTTCTTTAGTAGGAACTGGCGGTTTCTCATTGTGGATAGCGTAGTCCAAGTCTTTCTACCCTAGATTAAGAATAATAGTTTCCTTCCACATCTTATAGTTGTCGCCCCTAAGTTCTGGAACTTCAATGTTCAAATCTATGTGAGTAACGGATTGAAATGCGGTAAAGGTAAAGGTTTGGATTAGAATTTTGAGGCATAGATAGAACTGAATTGCATACATTACCAATGTGAATGATACATATCCTAGATTCGAATGTCATAAAATTGCCTGTGGGCTAAATTTTTACGCAGAATGGACTTTGGAAAATTAGAATAGAAATGAGATGGGTACAAGGTTGAATTTCTATTCTCAATGTTAAAAGACTACCAAAAACTATATGCCGACACATAATTGCATGTGGGATAAATTATTGTCATAGTTTGGTATTTTAACCTGATCAATCATACAAATATAACAAAATTGCATGTGGGCTAAATTTCATTATATTAAGTATAATTAATCACAATATATGCCTAAATTTTATGCAATTTAGAAAAATTTGATGCACAATATTAATTAAATTAATGATGTTGTGTCTACTCCTTAATCAACTAAAATTGTACTATCGCATAGGCATATATTTTGAAAAGGCAAAACAAATTATGCACTTAACATGATACGCAATTCCCAAGTATACTCCCAGGAAAGTTGGTTGGGCTAAGGCCCATTAAAAACCAACTCTTTAGACAGAGTAGGATTTCAAGGGAACTTGCAACACATTAGCTATTTTCAAGTTTTCTTCCCAAGAAACTTTCCTCGGGTCATGCAATTTCACATTATAGCATAATTGTTCTGAAGGTGTTATTCAAAATTTGATGTTCACGGTATGTAAAAGGCTTTAAGGATAGGTGAACTTCTGAACTTAACGTACTAACATTCAGGCACTACCGTAGTTGTACTAAACCGTATGTACTATGTAATATGCTAAAGTCCAATATCCTAATGAATTTCACTAATTCCTAAATATGCTTTTCTAAGGCATAAAGTAAAAATTGCATAATAAAAACTAAATATTATGTTAATTGGACATAAAAGCGCATATTACAAAAATTTAAATTTGAGTGATTACCATTTTTGGTCCTATTGTTATTGTGACATTGCCAATTTTAGTCCACTTCCTTAATTTTTGCCACATTACACCCACTCTTTTTATGGTATTGCCACTTTTGGTCCACCGTTAGCTTATCCGTCCAGGAGCCGTCAAACAGAGGGGTAGAATTGTCTTTTCAGTGGTGGGTCGTCGTCTCCTATAGCATTGACGGTGTGCTTTGACTGATACGAAAGAAATTAGAAAACAAGAAAACCTAAGTCCTAAATCGTATTCTTCGATTCCGACAAGATTGCATCGAATCCGATCAAAATCGTATCAAATCCGACCAATATCGAAGAAATTGGAAGCGAAATTCTATCAATTTCGGAAGGACCAGCAAGGAACTAGGGAGAAACGAGGTGATTAACGACAATGGATTCTGCCAAAAACCTAGGTAAGTTTGTGTATGTTTTTCTGACCAATATCGAAGAAATTGAATGTTTGTGTATGTTTTTCTGTTGTTAATATTCAGAACCTAGGTAGATGTTGAATGTAAGTGTTCTGAGGCATAAATGTGTTCTGACATTGTGTGTGTAGAATGAATAAAGTATGTGCATGTGCCAGGCATTTATATATGTGTCATTGTGTTTGTTGTCTATTGATTGTTGAACATGCTTTTGTTGTGTGGGGTTGGTGGTGCCCACTTTGTTTATGAAAATCTGTGAAAACTGGGAATATAAAAACATATTCTGGGGACCACATGCTTGTTGTTGTTGAACTTTATGGAATGCAGTACCAGTTGGTGTGGACCACACATTACTATACCCATAAATATAGAGCTTTACCCATACATATTACTTTATGCTGTTAGAAATAATAAAAAAGGGTTTTACTGTAATTCTTTATTCTGAGTTCTTTTGTGTTTATGCTTTTGGTAATAAAACAGATACCTTTTGCTTGAAGTTAAGGCATGGTGGTTGCCTTAAAAGGAATGAAATAGGATATGTTGGAGGGGCAACTGAGTGTTTGAATTTGGATATTGATTTGTGGGGCATGATTACTTTAAGGGAAACAGTTGAAGAATTGGGGTATAATATGTTAGAGAAGTTTAAATACTTTACACCAACTAGGGATGGGGTTTTATTTGAATTAGAGACAGATAGTGATTGTTGGGAAATATGTGACATAGGACAATTTCCCAATCTGATTGAGGTTTGGGTTGTAGGTGAGGGGCAGGGTGAGGCTGAACCTTTAGTTGAAGGAGATTGTCAGTCAGATGATGATGAAGAATATGATGAAGGGGAGTACAGTGATGATGACAGTGGGGGAAGTGATGACTTAGACTTTGAGGGTCATGTCGATCCAAATGTAGAGTTTGCAGGGTTAGGGAAAACTGTTGCTGTAGATAGTGATGAGATACTTACTGGGGCTGGGTATGTGAATGAAGGAATTGGGACTGAGAAAGGGGTTGAGAAAGGGGCTGGTTCTGGGACTAAGTCTGTGAATGATGGAGTTGATTTTTCTGATGAAGACAGTGGGAAAGACAGTGATGAGGATGAGCAGTTTAAATTCCCCGAGTTTAGGCCAAAGAGTGAGATGAAGTCTCCAAAGTTCAGTGTTGGCCTCACATTTGGAACAAAGGCTGAATTTAAACAAGCTGTGCATAATTATGCATTGAATAATGGGAAGGATTTGAAGTTTACTAAGAATGACATTTGTCCATGATGTCTTCAACCCCATTTCTTGTCCACATCCGCATTGTTCAATTGAAATCCAGTCTCCATACAAGTAGCACTTCCTCAGTCTAGTTGAAGAACTCGAAAAATTAGAGCTTTCTCCTTTGCATCTTTCCATTGGATCTCAAACTTAAGGACGAGATATTGTAGCTGCTATTGGACAACACATCTAGGTCTCCATGAAGATGAAGCTGAAACTGTGTAAACTAAACCAGCGGAATTGGGCTAATGTATAGGAGACGACGACCCACCACTGAAAAGACAATTCTACCCCTCTGTTTGACGGCTCTTGGACGGATAAGCTAACGGTGGACCAAAAGTGGCAATACCATAAAAAGAGTGGGTATAATGTGGCAAAAATTAAGGAAGTGGACTAAAATTGGCAATGTCACAATAACAATAGGACCAAAAATGGTAATCACTCTTTAAATTTCATATTAAACAACAAATTGCATAAAACATTATAGCAATTTAACAAATATGAATATATTAAACAATAGAATTTAAATTCAATTTGCAATATGAATGAATATTTCAATTAAAGACTATATAATGATTCAAAACAAATTGCATATTGAATAAAAATAATATACACAAGCCCAAATAATATAAACAAATATATTATCAAGTATAATAAAACAAGATGTATAAACGAACACATGCCCAATTAGTACATTTTTTTATAAGTAGAATGGGTCAGGCCCAACTCTAAACCCCGCCCAATAAA
>NXFB01000081.1:120686-131305 GCA_002525835.2 Ipomoea batatas
ATCATAATAAATCATCATTCCTCCCATCTCTATAATAGCAACCAATTAATACAAAAATTAGGATATATAAATTATTTTTAGTGTTAGATAATATAATTATTACATAAAACAAATATTTGGTATTAAAGTACCAAATTTTAAAGATTTGAATATAATTATTCCAAGGTGTGCCAAGCACCTTGTGCTCAAATGGCATGTAGTGGCCTCCCTCACATGAAAGGTCATGAGTTCGAGCCTCAGTGGAGGAGATATCGAAATTGACTCTTTGTTCTTCAATAGGTTGAGAAAAGTATAGATGAACAGATACTACAATGTAATAGGGTCAGTTGTATTCAAAAAAAAAAAAAAAAATTCCAAGGTGTAAAATTTTTTTTTTCTACTGATAAGCCTATTATAGAACCTTATTAGTTATTATACGTTAATAAAGAGTTTATTATCGAAATGATCTCTCGATTATTGTGAAATTACCAATTTGGTCCTCAACAATTTTTTCTTGTTCAATTAAGTTCTCAGACTTTGAAAATTTTAACCATTTTGATCCTCTGTTTATTTTGGTGTTAAACAACCGTTAAATTTGGACCAAAATAATAATTTCATTATAGTCAAGAGACCATTTCAGTTAAAAAATAATTAACGAAATGATCCCTTAACTATAACAAAATTACCAATTTGGTCCCGATTTAACAGTTGTTTAACACCAAAATAAACGGAGAACCAAAATGATTAAAACTTTCAAAGTATGAGGACTTAATTGGGCAAGAAAAATTATCGATGACCAAATTGATAATTTCACAATAATCTAGGGACCAATTCGATAATAAACTCGTTAATAAATATGTACACAATTGTAAACGCAAATTAAATTTTCTCAAAGTTTATATTACTTAAATTCATCAAATATGTACACTAACCAAACCCCCCTGAAGTATATAAATATTTATTTCTACGTATTAAAACTCATTAATTTAATATTTTATAAATAATAATAAGAAATAGAACATAGATGTATAGTTTAGACTTATAATTAAGCACCATATCCAATATTAAAGCGCAATTTTCCTCTCGCTATCTTCGCGAGTTTTTTTTTTCACTCCCTATAATTTGGAGCCGGTAGAGTTTATCTTTTCTCCCGCACGAAGGTCAACATGGAGCCCTCTAAAGTCGTGCGAGCTGTAAGTAAGATATGGAGTATATTTTCGATGCCAACTTACAGTTGCAGTTTAGAGTTTTCGTGCATTTTTAATGTGTTCTTCATATTCTTTATATTTTATTTATTTCAAATTTTACTGTCAACTTTTAAATTTTTTTTTTGTACGCATTTAGTACGAAGCTCTAAAAGGTCATAATTTGTATCGATGATTGAATTTTAGAAACTTAAAACGTATAATGGAGATATATCCGAAAAGTAAATATCATGAACTCTATAAATACAAATCTAAACTATCTGCACGAAAAGCACAGTTTACGTTTGATCTTGCCCTCTTATTCTTTTCTTCGAGTGTTTGGGTGTCTATGTTATCCGCATTTGCGTCCCTATAATCGTCAGAAGATTTTTTTTCGGTCGTCTCAGTGTGTCTTCTTAGGTTACCCCGATTCCTTCCGGGGGTACAGGTGCATGGACTTGTTGACTAATAAGGTTTATGTGTGCAGGCATGTTCGGTTTGATGAGACTAAGTTTCCGTTTGCTAAGTCTGCTTCACAGGTACCTGCATCTCCGCGCCATCTGCCGTGGGCTGAGTCTGTTCTTCAGCCGTGCTCTGTTGATGTGCCTGTTTCGACCTCACTACAGTCCGGTGTTTCTACGGCTGTGACTATTGCCAAGCCACGGGGTAGGCCCCGTGGGAAGTCTACTCGGCCTACGACTAGGTCTCATGCCATGGCTACTAGGAGTCGGTCTCAAGCTCCTCTTGCTAGTCTGGTTGCTCAGGTGTGCCCCACTGATCCGACATACTACTCTCAGGCTGTCAAACACTCAGAATGGCGTGATGCGATGGATTAAGAGTTTAATGCTCTTCTTCAAAATCAGACTTGGTGTTTGGTTCCGTCAATTCCTTCTATGAATGTGATTGGCTGCAAGTGGGTGTTTTGCACTAAACGCAAGGCAGATGGTTTGATAGAGAGGTATAAGGCACGGTTGGTGGCAAAGGGGTTTAATCAGGTGCCTGGCCAGGATTTCTTTGACACATTCAGTCCAGTGGTCAAGTCCACTACAGTCAGGTTACTTCTTTCTTTAGTTGTTTATTCTGGTTGGGTTGTTAGGCAGCTTGATGTGCACAATGCTTTTTTGAATAGTAATTTATCTGAGACTGTTTACATGTGTCAACCACCTGGTTATGCTGATTCCCAGTATCCTAACCATGTGTGCTTGCTAAGACGACCTCTGTATGGATTGAAGCAAACATCCCGTGCTTGGTTCATTCGGTTGTATGATTTTCTGTTGTCTGTGGGTTTTGTTGCTTCCAAGACGGATGTTTCTCTATTTCATTGCTCCGTGAACTCAGGTTTTATGTTTATATTGGTTTATGTTGATGATATTCTTGTTATACTCGTCAGGATCTCTCCTATGCGGTCAATCTGCTGTGTCAGCATATGCATGCCCCTATGGTTCAGCACTGGGAGCAGTTGAAACGGGTCCTGCAGTATGTCAAAGGCACTATTCTCTATGGGCTTTGTATTCGCACCTCTTCCTCCAAGGAGCTTCATGCGTTTTCATATTCTAACTAGGCTAGATGTCCTGAGGATCGCAAGTCCACGAGTGGGTTCGCTGTGTTTCTTGGGTCCAATCTCGTCTCTTAGGTCTGCAAGAAGCAAAGGACAGTTGCTAGGTCTTCTACTGAAGCTGAGTACAAGGCACTGGCAGATGTTTGTGCTGAGGTAACATGGATTTTGTTTCTCTTGCGTGAGCTTCGTATTACTGGTGTATCGGTTCCCAAGTTGTGGTGTGATAATCTTGGTGCCACCTATATGTGTGCCAATCCAATCTTCCATGCTCGTACAAAGCATGTGGAGATTGATTATCACTTTGTTAGGGATAAGGTTGTTGCTGGAGAGATACATGTGAACTTTATTTCTACGAAGGATCAACTTGCTGATATCTTCACAAAAGCTCTTCCAGGTCCTAGATTTGTTTTTCTTATGGACAAGCTACAGGTTGCTAGTCTACCATGTGCTTGACGGGGAGTGTTAGGACTCTATGTCTTTGAGTCATGTTGTGATTCACTGTCCTACTCCTCCTATACCTCTACCTATATGTATTTATATACTCTCTAAGACTTTGTAACTATTGTTGTCAATACATACAATTATACGTTCTCATCGATCTCTCTCATACATATATATACACACACAAACACTCCATCATACAATTTGTGTTGATTGTATTAAAAAAATAGCATGTCAATTCTAAAACTAATGATTTATTATTAGAGTGAATTCTATTTTTTGTCCTAAATTTATTATGGGTGGCAGTCCACTTTAAGTATTTTTATCATAACATCCACTTTTGGTCATAGTTTTATTGTGGCATGACCATTTTTTGTCTTTTATCAGCAAAATAATTTAAATATTGTTAAATACAAGTGCATTTTGATCTTCAATTATGATTTTTTTTAAAAAAAAAAACATAAAAATATAGTGGTTCAGCTTACTTTGTATATATAAAAAAAGATTGAAATGTCTTTTTGTTTGACGACATTTCAACGATTTTGTTGGAGGACTAAAAATGGTCATGCCACAATAATATTAGGACCAAATGAGAATGTTCTAATAAAAAAAAAGACTAAAAGTGAATTATCTCTTTTAAATTTAGGACAAAAAATGAAATTAACTCTTTATTATTATACTAGTTTTATACGCGCATTGCGTGTATGGGTTAATGCTCAATGTTTATATTTAAATAAATATTTGAAAGTATATCAATGCAAGATTATATAGGAGAAGTTTATACATGGGTAATTGAATGTCAAATTTTTTTTATTTAAATATCTAACTCAAAGTCTATGAATCCAAGATAATATAGAAAATTCATTATAATTATTACTAAAATAAATGTTTGCAACCTTGTAAAATCGATAGTCTAAACATTTGATCTAAAAATGATAGTCTAAATAAATAATACTTTTAATTTGAATTTTTCTAAGTGTTCTTAATTTTCTTTTCAGTAACATTGTCATTTTTTGGTTAACTACTAATAATTTATTTAATTCAATAAGAGTAAAATAGGGTGATTCCGCTTCAATTTGTTGGGTTATTATTTGAGTACTCTCTTTGTCAACCAATCCCCAAGTAGTTAATATAATTAGCTTCAAATTATTTTAAATTTTTTTTCATAGTATTAATAAAATACTTGGTAAATAAATATATAACATTATTTTGTACTATAAATTTGATATTTAATTACAAGATATTGTAAAACTAAGATAATGGACAATGTAATGAATATCAATTGATAAATTTGAATGTAAAGAATCTTTACATGAGCGAAAATAAAGACAATATAACTATTGAAATTATTTCTCTTATTTAATTTAATTTTTTGATAATGAATAATTTTTTCAAATAAAGGTATTGTAGACACATAATTCTAAATTAAAGAAATATATATGTATAATTTTTTGTTGTAGCTACTAATTTATTTAATTTAATAAGAGTAAAATAACTGAGAAACTTAATTATGTCAAATTTGATTGAGATGAGGTTCGAACATAAGACCTTACTTATAGAAATTAATGGGTAAGTTAAAAGTTAACGGAATATTAACGGAGAAGATAATTTAACGGAAAACTTAACGGATAATCATAAAAGTAAGGTTAAATTGGGTAATCTCTATTAATAATATTAATCTGAATTATCTTAACCATCTATTTGATTAAATAATTTATCTGAACCATCCATTTGATTAAATAATTTGACCGTCATTTTTTTCTACCCATTTTATGTCTAACTCTCTTTGGCTCTTATTAGTATAGTAGATATAGTATATTAAAAAGTAAAAAAAAAAAAAAAAGTGTAATAGCTACTGAATCTCAAAATCTAACTCCAACAACTAAAGTCAAACAATTCAAAAAAAAAAAATGTGCACGTGCATGCACACTATATATTATTGAGAAAGGCGTTGATGATTAGAGGTAGTATATATCGGTGTATAGATCCCGAATTCCCGATGAGTTTGATTTCCAATGTATTTGCCTTGATCTCAAATAAATCTCGATTGCAGCTAGTGAAGTAGTGATCCTCGTACTTAAAATAACGTAGCTTAAAATTAAATTAAAGCCCTTGATGTTTCATCATACGTTGTCCAATTTTGGAGATACATACCCGCAAATTATGGCTATGTTTGGCAAACCTAGCTGAAAAGGTAGTTGAAAGCTGAAAAGTAGCTTAAAACTGAAAAGCTATAACCTCGAAGCTAAAATCTGAAGAGTTGTTAAACTAGCTGTTATGCTTAAAAGTGTTTGGTAAAATTAGCTTTTTGATAAGCTGATAAATGTAAAAAGACTAAAAAGGGCATCTTCATACAAGTTAAATAATTTTAAATTTAAATAGGTTTGTTTATATATTAAAATATAAAATAATGACATCAATATATTTAAATAAAATATAAAGTAAGAATATATATTTGAAAATATATAAAGTAAAAAAATGTTATTATTCATAAGATTAGTTCATACAAAAATTAACGTTCAAATACAAATGTCAAACTGAAATTACAACCAAACATAATGAAAAAAAATGTCAGGGTTTTAATTGAGAGGGGTAAAGGATGCCATTTATTTAAAATAATAAGGATAAAGATGGAAAAAAGTTAAAAAGCTACTAGCTTATTTTTGAAAAGCTACCTCAAGTAGCGTTTCAAAATAAGCTCTAATTTTAAGCTAGTAGCTTATTTTGAAAACATTACCAAACATAGCTATATAGCTTATTAGTAGCTTAAAATAAGCTATAAGCTCCTAAATAAGCTCTGCCAAACAGAGCCTATACGTGGACCGCGACATCAAAACGACGTCGTTTTGATTAATGAAAACAAACGAATGAAACGGTATCCGTTTCGCACAATTGCAGTTCTCTTTTAACACAACTACAGTTCCAAACATATGAAACGACCTCTGTTCCGCGCAATTGCAGTCCCTTTCAACACAACTGCAGTATCAATTCAACACAACTGCAGTATCAGTCATGACCATGGTCCACTGTATAACAACTGGATACATACCTTATCTATTATATACTTTTTCAATATTATTCAGTCAAAAAAAATTAATGATGGCTTCTTTTTTTTTTTCATTTTTCATTTAGAATGGTAACAGGTATGTCATCACATTATATAGTAATTGGCGACGTATACATCTTTATTATATATATATATATATATATATATATATATATATATAAAGAATTTATTCTCAGAAAAAAAAACTAAGAACTAATTATAAGCGCTCATAATCTAACACCACCATTCTAGACAAAAGGTAAACCATTTGACCTAAAGTCACCACTCCAGCGGGTAGGTGGGGTCCTACTCCCACCAAAAACATCTTGAAGTTATGGCTCCCTAGAGTTTGGGCCCTTGTGCTCTCTAGATTGGAGCGAGATTGGGCTCGCCAAATTAGTGGAAGTGTGAAGATGGATATCTTGTGCACAGAGTCGATGATAGTGACTGATTGGGAGGCTGTTTGGGTGACTTGCAATAATTTACCTCATCCAACGATTCTTGGATATGGGTTTTAGGATTTAGGATTAGTCTAACATAAACTATAAAACTTAATATATCAAAAAAACAAAAAGAATTTTCAAAATTTAATGTATATTTTGCAACACTATGTAATGCACTTTCTAACACTATAGAGTACGTTCTACTCATCTAATTGAATAATATATCAATCGTTTGTCAACAATTATCTTAAAAAATTTGATATTGTAATATGATTTATGCAATTAAATTATTACAAAAATAAATATGGAAGAAGGGACTAAGAATTGCAATTATACTATTACACCTTAAGTACAAAAATATATATAGAGATTACGGTAAAATTACAATAATAATTAAATGGAAGAATGTGAATAATAATTTATTTTGTACTAATAATATTACTATAATAATTATTTGTCAATTATACTAATATATGAGCAATTAATTCCTTAATTACCATAATAATTATTAGTCAATTATACTAATATTTGTGCAACAATACTATTACACCTTAAGTATAAAAATATATATAGAGATTGACATAAAATTACCATATAATGTTTATAATATTCAATTGGAAAAAGTGTCAAATAGGCCACTGAACTTGTCGCATTTGTGCAATTGGGCCATTGAACTTAAAAAAGTGTGCAATTCAACCATCAAACAAGCAAAATTTGTGCAATTGGACCATTTTTACAAAAATTTTTAATTCAATTTGAGTTAAAAACATTGCAATATTGACTCCCAACTAGTATGGTAGAAGAAAATGCCACTCTTAATACATATATGTTAGTAATATAATTGAATTTTACCAGAAAATTTTTGTAAAAATGGTCCAATTGCACAAATTTTGCTTCTTTGATAGTTGAATTGCACACTTTTTAAGTTCAATGGCCCAATTGCACAAAAGTTGTAAGTACGGTGGCCTATTTGACACTTTTTCCTATTCAATTTGTTCAGTTGAAAACCATTTCTAGAAATAATAGAGAAGTTTACATAATAAGATATCAAAAGAGTAGGAACTAATTAGGTAATTCTTGCATTCAAGATCCACGATCCTTTTTCAATTAGTATCAGAGTCTAGAGACTTAAATTATTAGTCCAAAGATCTTTGTGCATTGTGTTTCTTGAACTCTTCTTACGCGTGTTGCAGTTAGTTCAATCTGACTTCGAACAACTGAGAATGAAGGAAGAAGATACCATTGCGGATTTCCATGCTTGAGTACAAGAACTTGCAAATCGTGCCACTATTATTGGAGAACCATTTCCTCAATCGAAGTTAATCAAGAAAATTCTAAGATATCTTTGCCACAACGATTCAGAATGAAGGTAACTGTTATCCAGGAGCATGCAGGTTTGGAGAACAAAACAGTGGCTCAATTAATGGGAAACCTACAAACTTACAAGATGGGGATCCTCTCCGATCACAACAAAAAGGAGAAGAATATAGCCTTTTCAGTTGGAGAACAAAATCCTGAATCTGATCCAGATGAGTCTAATGATGATTCAGTTGTTTTATTAACTAAAATATTTTCTAAGTTTTTGAAACAGGTAAAACAACGGAATAATGTATGTGGAAGTAAGTTCTAAAACTAGAAAGGAACTAACTCAAGCGCAAAAAAACTCGGGTCCTCAAGTTACAACAAGGGCTCATATTCACAATCCTCCCAATCTAAAGAAAAATCAAATAGCAAAGGAATTCATTGTTATGAGTGTGAAGGGTTTGGGCATGTCTAAGCGGAGTGTCCCACATATTTACGAAGGAAGAAGTCAATGACCGCTCTAAGTCTCTAACCAGAGTGATGAAGAACCTGGATCAAAAGCTTCTAAATCTGAACCAGACAAAATCTTAGGCAATTTTGTTGCATTTACAACTGTTACTATTGCTGAGTCAGAAGCAGAAGATGTAGATGACTTAGAAGGCGGAGAATACACATCAACCGAAGATAAAGATTTGCTAGCACCCTCATTCGAATTAGAATACAAGAAATTTTACTCCAAATTGGAGATTTTGCTTAAAGTTAATTGTTCGTTGTCTAGTCAAGTTAGGATACTAGAAAATGCTCAAAAAGTGCATAAGAATCAAGTGATTGATAGAGATATCCTCATAAAGGCAGAACTTGCTCATGAGGAGAAATTGAAACATGAATTGGAAATGCTCAAGAAATAAATAAAGATGATAAACAACACTGCTACGATGGATTAAATCCTTGATTCGGGTCGAAAGTATACCACCAAGTTTGGTTTGGGATTCACCGGAGACACAAATCAAGTTAACATTGGCTTTGTCAAAGCATCTGTTCCAAATACAGGCTTACCTGAATCTAGCACAAATCAACGGGGATATGGTAAACTATGGCAAACCAAAATTAGTTATAAGCTTTACAACCTGATTTGTCATTATTGCAGGTTACGTGGACACACCAGCCCAAAATGCTTTTACTTTTCCAAAGATCAAAGGCGTGATAAGTATTACACCCACAAACACATTGCACCATTTGTAAAACAAGTGTGGGTTAGGAAAATAGATTTTGTATCACAGTTAATTCCAAAAGCATCTCAAGGAAGGATAAATGGTATTCGGGAACTAGTAGATGATAATTGGCAAATTCGTTGATTAAGGATCACAATTTTGAATAACAATTATGTTAATTTATTAATTATATTATTTGTTATTTCTAATAAGGTTTGTTATTATTTCAAGATTAGGATTCCCACTACTAGAAATCTCGCTATTTCTGTCTAACAGAAGTTGGACGGAAAACGGGGGTTATTGGTTGGTAAAATGGGTTTCCGACCAACATTCTGACCAAAACGAGGATCAAGAAAAATGAACATCGGTAATTCCATCCAACATCAAATGTTTGTGAGAATTTATGTCCAACGGGTCAAAGTTGGACGAAAATTCCAGATGGTAACCCACCATTTTTAGAATGGGAAGTTCCATCCAATTTTGACCCATTGGACAGAAAGTCCGATTGGTAACCCATCATTTTTAGAATGGGAATTCTCGTCCAACTTTAACCCATTGGATGGAAATTTCGGATGGTAACCCAATAAATTTTAGAATGGGAATTTCCGTCTAATTGTGACTGTTGGACGGAAATTCCGACCAACCTGTTGGACGGAAATTGTGACCAACAATTGGAAGGAAAATTTACATTTATATAAATTATTTTTATTATTTTAATCTTGCTATAATTTTGTTTTACCTATTGTCGATACATTCTATATCATCAACAAAGTAATGTACACACTATCGAAATTCAAAATGAAAATATTTAGATATCAAAATTATTTACAACAAAAAGATAGTATCATGTGCATAAATATTTAAGTAGTGTACCATTGGCGTACACACAAAAAAAAACCATAAAAATATGAAGTATTTAATCTTCATCTGAATGAGCTTGTGTTTCATCGTTTACTGATTTGGAGTTGTTGTTCAAGTTTAAAGAACTTAAGAACTCAAGATTTGCATTGAGTTGTGCAAATACAACACCCATATTTTTAAGTTTTTCTCGGATAAACTTGTTTTCTTCCCTCATTTCTTGAATTTCTGCCATCAAAGTTGCATTTGAAGATGATGCTCCAGCTTGAGATTTTGATTTCTCTGAATCTTCAGGAAAATAGTGTTGTGTATCTGAGCCAAAGACATATGCGTAGCCTCCCCTCTTTACACCACCGATAGCCTCTAATCACAACTCTGCATCTGATGCATCAGTCTGAGTTCGTTGCAGTTCATTCATTGTATCTAAGGTTTAAAAAGGCGAAGGCGTGCCTTGAGGCGATTTGTAATTTGAGGCGAGGCGTATTGAGGCGTAAGCCTCAATTTTTTTCTAAAGAATATATTAATAAGCTGTAAACATTATTTATAAGATTCAAGTTTCATTAGCTAAAAGTATTGTCTCAAAAAAACACACCACAC
>NXFB01000081.1:131331-142348 GCA_002525835.2 Ipomoea batatas
GGAATACCTGAAGAAGAAGTGCCGTCGCCGGTCAGTAGTGGGTGGAGGTCGCCGGTGAGGGGGTGGGTGGAGGTCGCCGGTAGAGGAAGTCGCGCAGTGAGGGCGTGAGGCAGTGAAGTCGCGCACAGGCAAAGCTTCCGTTCGTGAGTCTTGTTTTCCTAATTTTAATCAACTTAGGGTTGAATATTGGGTATTGGGTATTGAATCTTTCAGATTGGGTTTCAATTTGGGCTGTAAAAATTCATTTGGGCCAAGTGTTTTCGCCTCAGAACACGCCTCAGACACGCCCAAGGCGTGCCTGAGGCGTACGCCTCACAGACCTGAGGCATACGCCTCTTACCCAGCGTACGCCTCGTAGCGCTTTGGCTATGCCTCGCAATGAGGCGCGCGCCTCATTTGCGCCTTTTTAAACCTTGATTGTATCCTATAAAATAAAACAAAGTACTTTCATTTCCTAAAATAATTCCATGTGACACTTTTAATAGAGGTTATATTAGAAAGATTTCTTACCACAACTTCTTGAGCTTTTGCACAAGCATATGCTCCAACTCCATTTTTCATTTTATGAGTGTGTTGATACAAGTATGCAAGACTTAGATCTTTTCCAAGCTTTTTCTGTCTATTCAATAATAATACAACATATTTAGTATAATGTTATAAGATAAGCTATTTTAATATTTTTTTCAAACTTACAAGCCTTCGACAATGTTCAATCATAGAAATAGAACCACAACTGTGAAGCGATGCACCTAGTCCTCCAGAATTTGAATTTCTATTACTCTTGTTTTTCTCCGAGAGCTTTTTGAAATCCTCACTCTCCCATATGTGGACTAAGTCATCTAGCACATCATTAGCAATCCAATGTGGTTTAATTTGGTTTTGTTTTCATCAGCCAAGCCCACGCAAACCTCTCGTAAATGGTCTATAAGAAGCTTTGCACCTCTTTTCTCAAAGATGCAGTGTACAATATTCTCCTCTAGTTGATCCCATCTATAATTTTTCTATAATCATCAAAACTCTAAATTAGCAAACACAAGTAATCTATTTTTTTATGCTAAAGCAAAGGAGATAAGTCAATAGAACCATGCACAGTTGACATCTAATGTAGATACTGTATTGTTACTTTTATCATCAGCCAAAGTAAAAGGCAACAATTTTCTATTATAAAAGGCAACAATTTTTTGTCAACAATTCTCAGAGTCTAATTGTTACTTTTATCATCAGCCAAAATAAAAGCATTTGCTAGATAAAAGGCAACAATTTTCTTAATTGTAGATTCAGGAAATAGTGAACACTAGGAAGCTCTCCAAATTGCAGCACTTTGAGAAGGATGAAAATGTAGAGTTGAGAATTTCTGTCAGAGTATAATTAATAAGCATTTGCTATGCAAAACTTAAAAAGAATTTAAAACATGTTTGACTTAATTTCATCACGTTTACAATAATCTACTTGAGACATAAATGCTTACCTTAAACTCATTAAACCACATATCCTTTAGATATTGAGGAGCAGCCTTAAATGATTTTATAGCCTACAGGTATGCCTTTTGTATGCAATCAATGATCCCAAGATGTGCTGAATGAGGCCCAAATCTGAATTATAATACAATGTTAGGTTTTATGACATTTATATAATATATGTGAAATGAATAGTACTTGCACTTTTCCGCTGATTGGGTGAATCAGAGTCCTAGGGTAATTTGGAATCATGCTCGGTGGAACATATGATGGCTCAAAAGCCAATTGAGAAGTATGCTTGGTCGCCGCTTCAATAGTATGCTCACTCTCCCTGGAAGCTGAGGCAGTATGCTCAGAATCAGTGTCCTTCAAATGTCTTCTAACTTCATACTTTGTGTTGTCCTTATGTGTGTATTTCCTTCTTTCGAGACATTAATTAGTGCATGCATTGATGGCGGTTGTGGCATGCATGTCAAGCCGTGACTAAGTACTTGTACATGTTTTACCTCTACCACCTTTTTTTTCCGGTGAGACATATATATAGCACCACAGAGTGAGAGAGTCAAATGCAATTCAAAACATAGAATATTGAATGCAGTTTAAAAATAAGTCTAATTTAAGAAACAATAGGGCAATAATAAAAGTCAAATGCAGTTCAAAATATAGACTATAAAAAATTTAGGATCTGTCTTGTAGTCTGGAACTACGACAAAAATTGCATGGTTAAGCCTGGGTCTATATCATAAGAAACTCTTTGAGTTTGAGTCAGTGCATACAACAGTTTGGGCGAACTTCGCTAACATATTATGGTCAAATGAACAGAACATTTTGCAACTTTTAAATTGAATGGCTCTCCACGTTATGAGGATTTTCACCAGCAAATATGTAGAGATGATACGCGTTCATGGTAGCACAAGTTTTAATTGATTTGGCTTGCAACGTACCCACTCAAGTAGATGATGAAGATTGAGTTGGTGTGAGGAATTAAGGCCATAGTGTGTATGGACATGTTACTTCAACCCTTATAATCTTTGGCGATTATCTAGTGAATTAGGCATACGTTGAGTAGCCCCGCAGACGTAAGAAGATTTCTCCTAACTACGTTAACAATTGCTTTGTCCATGGTTCCTTCTTTAATTATCTTGTATTAGTTTATTCTTTATTATTATTCCAGTCAGAATCTGTCTCAGAGACATAATATACTTCAGATAAGTTATTCAATTAAAATTGAGTAGGAACTAATTAGATAATTCTTGCATTCAAGATCCACATTTTTTTTTCAATTATAAACTATAGATTTGTGCGCACTATGTAAAATTACGGGCCCTTATGTGGTTATGCCATAAGCAGTAAGCATATTATAACTCGTGTGTAAACTTTAGCTACGTATTGGCAAAAACTTGTGTGAGACCGTTTCACCATGAGACGGGTCGGGTCGGGTTGGGTCAAGATGCAAATGTAACACTTATATGCACAAATGTCATACTTATATGCTCAAATGTAATACTAATCAGGAATAACATTTTTGTTACTTATTAGGGTAAATCTAATACTTTTAAGGGAAAATACAATACTTTTAAGTATTACATTTTTCCTCAAAAGTATTAAAATTGCCCTTATATGTGAGAGACACTTGTCAACATTACTTATTA
Source organism: Ipomoea batatas (assembly GCA_002525835.2). NCBI lineage: Eukaryota > Viridiplantae > Streptophyta > Magnoliopsida > Solanales > Convolvulaceae > Ipomoea > Ipomoea batatas. The sequence goes on from NXFB01000081.1 coordinate 134,441, forward strand.
TGAAAAATGTATTACTTTTTCTCTTATAAGTAACAAAAATTGTATTTTTGATTAGTGTTATATTTGAGCATATAAGTATGAGATTTGCACATATAAGTATGACATTTTCATGGTGCTTTGACCCGACTCGACCCGTCTCACGAATAAGGATCCGTGAGACAGTCTCACACAAGTGTGACACAATTGTATTAACCAACGATGTTGAAAAAAAATTGATTAATCCGTTAATAATGAACTTTTTTGTTTTGGTTAGCGATTTTGCCTTTAAAATATATTTTTAAAAAAAAATTCTGATATTGGTTAATTCGATTAAAAAATATTGGTTATTCAAATTAACCATAAGTATAAATACGTATATGTCAAGACTTGTATTATGAATTTTACTTGTAGTATGGATTTATGGGTAATTGAATTTCTAGACTTGTACCATGAATATAATGTTAGAATTTGATAACTTAAAGAGTTAATGGCATCTAGGATTCTCGAAGTATAGTGGTCCTGTCATGTTTAGTCCTAAACATTCAAGTTAATTATCCATGTTCTTTCAACTTTCAAATTTTAACCAACTGAGATCTTTTAATTTTCTAGTTAACTAACCGTGGTCCTTCAACTTTCAAATTTTAACTAAATGTGGTCTTTTCAGAAGGACTATGACTGGTTAAAATTTGAAAGTTGAAAGACCACGACTGGTTAATATTTTAAAGTTAAAAGATCACGGTTGGTTAACTCGAAAGTTGAAGGACCACAAGTGATTAATTTGAAAGTTTAAGATTAAATGTGACAAAATCACTATAATGGGAGAACTCCAGATGACATTAACTCAAACTTAAATTACGAATTTATAGGTAAGTTATGCTTGCTTTTTTATTAAAAAGATACTAATATTTTAATTAATCGGATCGGTTGACCAACTGAATTAACACAAATAAATTCTTTTTTTTTAAGGCAACACAAATAAATTGAATACATTTAGAATTTCAATTAAATTGGTTAAGTGAAAGTTTGATTAACGATTAATCAAATTAACCATCCCCCAGGGTTAATCGTGACAAAACCCTTGACATTCTAGAAATAGATGAGCTAAAGCAGCACTAAACAGAACAAACGTTATACACACAATAAGTAAAAATGAAGAAAAAAGCCCAAGTGTCTGAATCAATTGTGTTAATTTGGTTACAGTGTGGTATAATTTGCTCAAAAAGTGCTATCATGGAAGCAGTAATGTCAAGATTAACTTGCTTGTTTATTTACTTTATTTATTGCTAGCTACGTCTTACCATAAATGTTGATAAATAAATAAATCATTTCTGCATGCTTAAAGATAAAATATTATTATATAGTTGGCTGGGAAAATTGTATTTTGATTTAGTCCTTGGTCATCCACTTTATGTGAATATATAATATTTAATTGCATCATGATCTAATATTTTTAATCATTTGTCATATTATTTCCTTCTGCCTTTGCTCTTGTTTATGAGTTTTGAGTTAGGTATATTTTTGTAATGGTTGACACTGGGAGGTGGGTAAACATCGATAAATTTTCAGATAGAATTAATTCCATTTTTGGTTCTGGATTTATAGGTGATAATTCACTTTTAGTTCCTTTTTATTAGAATATCCACTTTTGGTCCTAATATTATTGTGACATGACCATTTTTTGTCCTTTATCAACAAATCAGTTTAAATATCATTAAATACAAGGACATTTCGATCTTTAATTACGAATGTTTTAAAAAAAATAAACATAAAAAATATATGGATTCAACATACTTTGTATAAAAAAAGATTGAAATGTCTTTGTATTTAACGATATTTCATCGATTTTGTTGCTAAAGGACTAAAATTGGTCATGCCACAATAATACTAAGACCAAATAAGGATGTTCTAATAAAAAAAGACTAAAAGTGGATTGTCACCTATAAATCTATGACCAAAAATAGAATTAACTCTTTTCAGTTAATTGGTCGAACTAATAAAGTTCGGTAAATCGTTTTTTAACTGAACTTTTTTGGTTTGATTAATGGTTAAAAGTTTTTTTTTTTAATTTTGGTTATTGGTTAATTCGGTTCGAAACTTTAGTTACCTGAATTAATCGAACGGTTAACCAAAATTTTATATATATTATATATACATATACATATACATACATATATATATATATATATATATAAAATGTAAAATCATTATAAATTTTTATATTTATGGTATTGTTTTTGTATATTTTCTTATGAATTTATTATTATATGTATTATGTTAATTGGATTTATGATTATAGGTATTATTTTTAGGATTTAAAACTTTATCTTTAAAAAACAATTAAAAAATTCAGTTCAATTAAAGATTAAAGTTTTAAAAACTTCACTTAAAACGGTTCGGTAAATCGATTACACATTCCTAGGCAAACAGGAAATGTCAGATTAATTAAAAATATTAAAGATGAAACACTGAAGTCTAAAAATGTAATAATAATGTAATGTGATACATGCAACTGAAAATTATATTTACAAAAGAATTAATTCGCCGGTTAACTATTGACTTTTACTAATTTTTATTTTCGACTTTCAATTAGATCATAAATGGTCTCTTGACTATTATCATTTACCAATTTTCATTATTGACTTTCAATTTGATCATAAATGGACCATTGACTATTGATTTTGTTTCAGATTTGATCATCCTTCGGTTAAATATTCATTTACTAAGCGTTAAATCTAAGGGTAAGAATATAAAAATTCATTTGTTGTTGAGATGAGCAAATTGGTTCATAGACTTAATACATTGGGTTTATCATTAGTGAGAATATGAAGAACATGTTGATGCATAAACCAGTTTAGACCAAGTTATTATTGATAGGTCTCTGCAACAAATTTAAGGTGATTATATTATTTGTTTAATCATTTTTAATTCTTTAAATATGAAAATCGGAAAGACAATTATGCTAATTAATTTTTACATTATTATACTTAAATTTAATGTTTACTAAATAAATATTTAATCAGATGATTAAATCTGGAACAAAATCAATAGTCATTAGTCAAAAGACCATAATTTATGGTCAAATTAAAAGTCAATGATAAAATTAATAATTAAATGACTATATATGATCCAATTAAAAGTCAATAATAAAAATTAATAATGTCAATAGTTAATGTATCATTTTTGAAATTAACTCATTTACAGAAGTTGACAATCAATGACCAAAATGGCTTGTGTGTGAGTGAGATATTTGCAAAAGTAGACAATAATCAATGACCAAAACCACTTATGTGCGTGGGATTTTTATAGTGTCAAACGAGATCAATACCTTTTCTATTAGATATAGTCATGAATATTATTTGCATTAGATTGAGGTACTATAAGTACCCATCGTTATACGATGGATCATGATCACAAAATGACGTCGTTTCACTAAGTAGAAAAAATAGCTATCGTAAGTCGTAACGGAGCTCCGTAAAGGATACTACAGTTCATCACACAAGATAATGTCTCACATTTGTTTTTATATTATCAAATGAAACTGTTGTAGTTGTGTTGAAAGAAAATTGCAGTGTATATAAAATGAAACTAAATAACAATTTCACATTTTTGAGTGTATATTGTCCAATGAAACTGTAGTTATATCTAAATGATATTGTAGTTGTGTTGAAAAGAAACTGCAGTGTATTATAAAAGAAATTGTAGTTGTGTTGAAAGGAAACTAAATAACAGTTTCACATATTTGAGTATATAATGTCGAATGAAACTTCAGTTATATAAAAAAGAAACTACAATTGTGTTGAAAGGTAACTGCAGTGTATATAAACTGAAAGTTAACGGCGCGTAACAGAGCCGTTTCAGCCATTTATTTTCATTAATCAAAACGACGTCATTTTGATGCATGGTCCACAGTAAAATTTGCGCTATAAGTCGTCGTATCAATCGTATTTGGTATCACTAGTGTAGCTGTAACTATTAAAAAAATAGATATATATTCATTAATATATTAAAAAAAAAGTAACTATAGTATATAATTTTATATATTAAAAGAAAATCTTATAGTCTAATAATATCAACATGTAACTCAAAATAAGAGATAATCTTCATATATTCAATATTTTACCCTCTAAAAGAAATTAAATATATAGTATGTATTTGTGGACATACATGTCGTTAAAGCACACATGAAAATGAGGGAAATCTTGAAAACAGAATTGGTAACGACAGATACACCACCTTGCGTGGAAAGTGATGCATTGTCCCATCCACGGGACGTAAGTTCTTTTGCATATGTGGTTGAAATGATTAGATGGATTAACGATGATGATACTTAGAGCATCCTTATCAATATGGTTATTTCGCCAGTTCTTATATCGTGGATCGCGGTCCACAATACATTGTGGACCGCGGTCCCCAAAACGACGTCGTTTTGATTAATGAAACAGACGGATGAATTTGCGCCACTCAATTTCTTTTCATATATACTGCACTTTCTTTTCATATATACTGCACTTTCTTTTCAACACAACTGCAGTTCCCTTTCAACACAACTGCAGTTACTTTTTGATATAACTATAGTTTCATTCGATAATATACAACTGTAGTTATATCAAAAAGTAACTGCAGTTGTGTTGAAATGGAACTACAGTTGTGTTGAAAAGAAAGTGCAGTATATATGAAAAGAAAGTGAGTGGCGCGAATTCATCTGTCTGTTTCATTAATCAAAACGACGTCGTTTTGGGACCGCGGTCCACAATGCATTGTGGACCACGGTCCATGATATAATTTGCGTTATTTCGCAGTTCCTGAGAAGTTTTTGTAAGTGTGATTAGGAAAGAGAAAATGGGGATGAAAAATAAAAATAAAAAAAACAAAACTGATTTTTAAAAAAAAAAATTAAAAAAGTAAATGTCAGGCGCGCCTGACGCGCCCGCTGGGCAGATCTGTGACTTCCACGCGAAGGCAGTGCAGCTGCCATTAATAAGCATTGGGTCCCATTTTCTGAAATATCCCAACCTCTTGCAGATGCTTCTCTTCCTCTCTCTCTCATTCCCTCTCTCCTGCTAGGTGGCAATAACTCTGCAACTTTTGTACTATTATTTCTTCAATATCCATTGATATGAATGCCCTTAGCTTGCTCCATTGTTTCCGCCTTCTCGGTTTTTATTTGTTAACAAAATCCAATTAAAATATAATGATTTAATTTTACTCAGTTATCTTGTGTCCAATGACTAATCTATATGTAAATAGTTAATTACGTGACACTTCTCAAAAGTTACATACGTGAAATCACCGCTGAAAAATTCATCATTTCCGACCAACATTTCTGTCTAATAGAAATATTGGTTCGTATTTTGAAAAAAAAAAATACAATTGTTGGATCGGCAGAGATAATTGGTTGGTAAGTTGATCAGAATTTTCTTCCAAAATATAACGTTAGTACAAGGCCCAAGGGTTGATCAAAATTTTCTTCCAAAATATAACGTTAGTACAAGGTCCCAGGGGGCTTGAGTACGTGCCCTAATATTCTTGAGGACACTACATTTTGTTCTCGGAAGAGGTCGATAGGTCGGTTCTGACCTGATTAGGCCGGGACACGATGACTGTTGGAGCACATGCATACACTGCCATCCGGCAAAGCTCGGTAACTAAGATGGTCAAGAGGATGATCGTGAGAGGTTGGCGAAGGATGGTCCGAGCTCCACTCACGTAATGGCTCTGCATCCGACCATCATTCATGCACAACTATCAAGGAATAATCCCCATCAAGTAGCCCCCTTAGCCCCGGGCCTGACAATAATCTGAGAGGAAGGGTGAAAGCTATAACTTGAACGAAGGACATGATTCGACGTGGATTGGGTGCGGCACGGGTACACGGCTAGAGCTCAAATCACCGTTCGCAGGGTCCAGTGGACACGTGTCGACCATCCACTACTTGTTCGTGATCCGAAATACCCGATTTTGAATTTTGAAACGTCTTTCCCTCCAACCATCCTCTATAAATAGGGCATTCTAGGGGTCTCATTTCAAACTTTGTTCTACTAAATCGAGATCGGAGCTTCCCGAGCTGCTGCGCTCAGAGAATTCTCACACCTTTAACATTTCCTGATCCAACGCGAATTCAACCAAAAAGTACTTCGCTCTGACCTTTTCAGTTTTTACATTTTTATACTTAAGTAGCATGTGATCGGGCGTTGTTTGTCGACTTACCTCGGGTTCCCCTTCTAAGACGTCTTCCCTTGACTTCGAGGAGAAGACATGTTCGACTCTATTAGCTAGAATGTCTCAGCCCAAGATTACAACGATGTTGTCGATATCGGTTCCTTCACAGTCTCCTCGGATGACTTGACGTGTTTTTGGGGGAACAAGCGAAGCCGTCTCGAGTTACCGATGAGCAAGCCGATCAACGACCAGCCAGCCATCCCTAACTGATTAGGAGGTCGGGTCTTCCAGTCGAGGAAAATCTCCCCGGGTTGCTTTCATTGCCCTTTTTCCTCATCTTCCTTTCTCTTTTTCTCCGACACAAACTTGTGCCACCTCGACCATTTCGGTCGCTCCTTCTGAGGGTGAGCACTACTTCCCAAACCCCTGATCCCACCCTGCCACGTGAGAAACACATATTTCTTAATAGCGAGGTTGTAAGACAGCATTTTTGTTTACTCACCTGAGCCGAGGTCAAGAGGTTTCCTCTCTCTTGACTGGTCGGGTTCGTTTTAACACACGCCGTTCTTAGGGTGACATCATTGAGTGCACTAAAGGGGATTGGCTCAGGGTTCATCTCGGCTCCCTTAAAGCTCTGTTGTCGTTCCCATTCTCTCATTTCCTACTTTATTTCCTCAAGTACTATGAGGTTCTTCCTAGGCAGATCAGCTCGAATGCCCATCGAATTTTGGCTTGCTTCCCCCAAAATCTATGCTTAGCATGGTCTCCCGTGAACTATCGAGCTTTTCAACTATCTTTTTTTTTTGTTCGGGCACTCCTGCCTAAGCACGGGGGAGGGTTTCTAATGGTGCAATCCCATGGGCACCACTGTAGTATCACCCACCTCCCAGACAATAATAAAGTATGGAAATATCGAATCCTCCGGATCAAGTACATCTAGAAGCTTCTAGTTCCATAGGAATGGTCATTCCGCTTCACCAAGCATACCTTCCAGTTCTGTAGACACTGCAGACTGGACGACCAACGAGATCGAGGAGCGAGGGGCTCGGGATTTCATACATGCATGGTTTTTCGAGTCAAACTGTTCATATTTTACTATACGCCTTGATTAACTTAGTTTAATTCGTGTAGATGGGTTGCACCCTGGCCGAGTCAAGATGCTCTATCACACATGCATGGACTCCACAAAAAAGTCTATCGCCTGTCAAGATAACAAGATTAAAGAGCTCGAAGAAAAGGTCGAGGCAATAGAGAAAAAGGTTGAGAAGGTAGAAAAGAGAGTTGAGGGCAAAATAGCCATGGTCGTGGCGGATTACAAGGCTTTGGTGTCATTTTTTAATGACGTCGTTATGACAACTGGACTCTTAGCCACACGGATCTTCACCGACTTGGTCATCGCTAAGCCTTTTTTCCGGGCAATGCAAAGTATTGAGATCGAAGAAAAGCTTGAGCAAGACTATGATCAATTAGCCTTCCTGTGTGGGAAGAGGAAGATGCAAACAGACGTCCGAGAGCTCCTTGCCGAGTCGTTGCATGAGGACAACCTAGCAGCAGTACATTGCTTCTTGCTCGACGAGGTCACCGACCCGGGCCAGCCCCGTAGACTCAACCCACTCCCACTGAGGCACTCCCGACCCGATCTAAGATCGAGGGAGAGAAGACTCCTCTGCAAGGGGACATAAGCCCCAGGTCGGGTCGGTTAGGTGATAGATTACGGTCATACCAGGTCATAAAATGTCTTTCACTTCTAGTCGATCTATATCCGACCAG
>NXFB01000081.1:162558-180956 GCA_002525835.2 Ipomoea batatas
AGAGAAAATAGAGGGATGATGATGCAATCAAAATTGGAGGGTTTCAAAGAAGATCTTATGGGTAGATCTTTCAAGGACATCATGTAGATGCAATAACCATCCCTGCTACCTCTACTTCTCTACTACTTTTGGTTTTTGTACCATGGATTTCCAGTGGCGTTTCGGACTGGGGGATACCAACACACAACTTTTATTTCGTGATATGTATCATTTTAAATGTAAATTTTGCGAGTAAAGGAATTACACATTTACACAATGTTTGGGTTTTTCAAATATGTTAGGAATAGAATAACGTTCTTTGGGTTTTCAAAAAAAAAAAAAAAGAATAATATTCTATGGAATGTCTATTTTATTATTTAGTAAGTTATTTTATTCTCAAAAATATCTCAAGTTATTTCTTAAACAAGGAAAACAGATATTTCAATACCAATTTATATAATGGATCAGAGTCTACCTTGCATTGTGAACCCTTGTTCAAAATGACATTCAAATTATATGTCTGCAGTTAATATATTATGTGTTAGTTAGCAGATTATGTGTCTGAAAATAAATTAAAAACACATAATATGTAAACGGGAGACGCATAATATGTAATTAATATATACTCCCTCCGTCCCATTTTATGTGTCTTACTTTCCTTTTTAGTTTGTCCCAAAATGTTGTCCTCTTTCTAAAAATGAACATCACCATCATTCTACTTTTCCCACTTTACCCTTATGACTTTTCATTTCTTTATTGCTTTTATTTCTAAAAGTGAAAAAGTTGGGGGCATAATTGGAAAGCACACCACATTTACTTTAATTTCTTAAAAAGCGTGCAAAAAGCAAATGAGACATCCATTTCGGGACGGAGGGAGTATTATGTAACTGTAGTTAACATAGTATGTGTCAGTAGTTAACACATTATGCACTTTCAACTTATTTATAGACACATAATTTATTAATTAAAAAACACATAATATGTTAACTGTATACACATGTTTTTTGGACCTGGGTTCACCATCTAAAGAGAATCCATGTCCATAGTATAACAACTGTATTCCGATGGGGCCTAGTATTAGATTAATCACAAGTTCTCAAAAATAGTTTTTTTTTTAGGTGATACATAATTTATTTTTACCTAATTTTATTATGTATTATGTGTGTGAGTGTGTGTGTGTGTGACAGGCTAAGATTACTGATTAAAAGGTACTATGAGAATATTTTCTCATTCACGGGAAACTCGGGGATCTTTCATGTGGACTCTCTCCATGCTCGTATCACGCACGACCAGAATACTACTTATCTATTCATTATTTGTGTTGAGGGGCTTTCATTACTGATATGGTAAATATGCTGATATCTATGGACATGTAGTTGGATTTTGGGTCGAATCGTAAATCGCAATTGATAGGCCTGCTTGTTGATTTAAACAGTTGAGCTCGAGAAAGGTGACAGTGGGTCAGAGAGTCCCAAGCTGATTAGGGTTAGGTGGTGAGGTAATAGTCTTCGGTGGTAATAAAAGATGAAATAGAAATGGTAAAACGAAGAGTCAAGACTCCCCGAGTGTCGATCTCGAAGGAGGCAATGCGGAAGATTGCTTAGCTTTGATTCAAGTAAATGCGTAATGGAACATGTGACGTTATTGAAGAGTGTGGAGTAGCATTTGTAAGTGGAGAGTGTGCAATCAAGTGAAGTAAACAAAATTGAAGTAACAAATGATAGTAAACAAGAGAATGAATATGTTGCCTCACGGTGTGTCTTAAGCAATGGAATAGTGATGCAATCATGTTGGCTATTCAAGAGTGTGATCTCATAATCCTCTTCCACATTTGTGTACTAAGGCTTCTTAGGCTTAGGAGTACTTATTAGCAACCAAAAGCCTTAAGAGACATTTTATCAAACACCTAAACTTCATACATTCCTACTATTCCAAATCATGGAATTCCATAGGATATAAGGTTAATTGCAAAAGCTATATCTCAACTCAAATCAACAATCATGATAGAATCAAGACCTCAAACTCCTAAGAGATTGGCTCATGCCTTAACGTTGCAAATCTCGTTTCGCACGAAGGTTTTGTGAGAATGTCTGCTAGTTGATTCTCCGTAAGGATATATTCGATTTTCAAATCCTTTTTTCTCAACATGATCCCTTATGAAGTAAAGTCGAATGTCGATGTGCTTGGTTATTGAATAAAGTACTGGATTGTGAGTAATTGCAATTGCACTAGTGTTGTCACAATAAATACTAATGTTGTCACAAATTACTCCATAATCTTTTAATTGTTGCATCATCCATAAGATTTGAGCGCAACAGCTCCCTACAACAATGTATTCGGCCTCGACGATACTTGTTGCTATCGAATTTTGCTTTTTACTAAACCAAGAAACAAGCCCCCCCCCCAAGAATTGACATGTTCTGGAAGTGTTTTTTCTATCAATTTTGCAACCTGAAAAATATGTTAGAGTGAAATCAGTACCTTTGGGATACCACAATCCGATATATGTTGTGCCTTTTAGGTATTTTATGATCTTCTTTATTGCGGAGATGTTGCTTTCTTTTGGATTTGCTTGAAATCTAGCGCACTCTCCAGCAGCATAAGATATGTCTGGTCTACTTGCAGTGAGGTACAGTAGAGAACCAATTATTCCTCTATATTTCGTTTGATCGACATCCTTTCTATTTTCATCCTTGTCTATTCTCAATGATGTGCTCATTGGAACTTTTACTGATGATTTTCCATCAAGTCTAAACTTCTTGATTAAATCACGTGTATACTTGGCTTGATTGATGAAAATGCCTTCTTTCATTTGCTTGAATTGTAGGCCCAAGAAATAGTTCAATTCGCCCATCATACTCATTTCAAACCTATTTTCCATAAGCTTTGAAAATTTCTCACACAAAGAATTATTAGTAGTTTAGTACTTCTAAATATAATATCATCAACATATATTTGTACTAATAAAATATGTTCACCAACTTTGAAAATATAATTGTGGGTCTTGAATGTACGAAAACTTAAAGTTCTACTTGATTTTAGAGACAAATTATCTTATCCTTTAATTAGATTGATTCAAACATAAAAAGATAAAAGATAACACAGCAAATGATAACGCAGTTCGGAGCTAAACTCCTATGTTTGCGGGGCACTCACGACAACCCAATCCACTAGATGTTTGCCAAGATTATAGGGAGATGAAATGCTAATCATACACAAGGTCCAAAACCTACTACATCAACATTCATCAAACAATCTTCAAAACATCTTCAAGTGATTAGATTCGTGTAGCCTTAACACGCCTGAATCAGCACCACGCCATGGAATCAAAACCCAGTAATAAGAACATAGATTAAGCTAGAAGACTATCAGAAAACTCTTCAGATTAATATAGTTCGAATTTCTCACTTGTAAGTTGCTAATTAAAGCTTCAAAACCCCTTCCTCATATAGTAAAGCCAAGTAACAAACTTCCCCAACAAAAAGCTTGATAATCTCCTATGAAAAATGTTGTCCACTCATTTAAAAACCAACCACAAGATTTGCTGAAATAAAACTGAATATTGTTTGGAAAAAATGCTGGGAGCACTACAGCAGATCCAGAATTCCCAAGTTGTGATCCAGAAGCACTGTGAGCATTGAAATAGTCAAACTAATATATGAACTAACTTATACTATTAAAAATAAAATAACCTAAAAATAAAATAACCTAAGGTTTGTCAAATGATTTAGCCAACACTAATGTGCATCATTTGTGCACTTACAAACTCCCCCTTTGGCAATTATTTGACAAAACCTAACAGACAAATATACCTTGGGCCAAACAAAGTTAACAAACATATTTTATTTCACGAAGCCACAAGTATATTTGTTTACAATTAAAGCCTAGACATAACAAGACCAATTTCAAAGCTCACTTACTATTCCATAAGATCATTCTTGAAGAAAAGATTCCTTTAGAAACTGTAATGTAGTATCTGTTCATAAACTACTTTCTCAACCTACTGAAGCACAAAGAGACAGCAACGCCTCCACTGAGGCTCGAACCCACCACCTCCCGTATACAGGGAAGGGTTTGATGCCACTAGACCACAAGGTCCTTGGCAAACCATAGTTAATAACCGAGGAAAAAATAAATCATACTAGGATCAGACATACCATAATAGAATTAGACATTATAATACTCCCCCAGAATAAGCAGTAGCTGCAGTCCAAAAAGATACCAACAACTTCAGAAATACTCCCCCTAAATCAGCATTTCTCCCCCTGTTTTGTCAAATAAATGACAAAGGCAAACATCTAACGGGCTGCCGGAGATCCGGATTCAGTAGAGTCTTCATCAGGATCTGAATCAGGGGTAGAAACACCTTGAGACACAAGAATTTCAGCATGACGAGCTTCCAAGCGAGCAATTTCGCGGTAATGCTCGTGTGAGATAATAATCCAAATGATATGAGGATCCAAAATAATATGAGAATCCCGATGATTAACCAAGTAATATAATAATCCAAAAGATATGATCACTAGAAAATATGATAAGTAGATAACCATGCCCCCCCTTAATTTGTACGTCGAGACTGTTTCACAATATCATCATAATATCTTAGCGCTAGTTTCCATGAAGTTGTAACAAGCACCCCTGAGGAGTTTTTTTCTTTCAACTTTTCCGAGTTCTTCATCTCTAGCTTTGATCCAATGTTCATCGGTTAGAACTTCCTTCATATTCTTTGGTTCGATTTTTGAGGTGTAGCACGCGTATCCTGCAAGTTCACTATAATCACGTTTCTTCCCCCTAGTCAGAACTCCAGAGTTTGGATCTCCAATGATGTTCTGTACTGGATGATTCTTTTGAGTGCGTGTCAGTACAACCAGTCTAGAGTCTTGATTATATATTTGAACCGTTCCTGGATCAGGCGTGGACGGTTCTGATGCTGCGTTTGGAGAACCTGGCCCACTTGGCAATGAGTCTGATATACTTGGAGGATATTCAGAATTATTTGTTGGAGATTCTAGATTATTTGTAGAAGACTTTGGATTATCTTCTGAAGGTTCTGGATTATTTGCAGGAGTTTCTGGAGTATTTGTTGAGTAATCCAGTATGAATCGTGGTATTTCAAATACATCATCGGGTTGATCATCCACCACGACATTTGATGATTCCATTATTGTCTTTGTAACTTTGTTGTAAACACGATAGGCTCGGCTATTGTAAGAATATCCTAGGAATATACCTTCGTCGCTTTTTGGTTCAAACTTTGCCGTGGGAGTTCTGTCATTCAAAATGAAACACCGTGAACCAAATATGTGAAAGTATTTGAGACTATGTTTCTTACCTTTCCAAATTTCATAGGGAGTTCTGTTTGTGCCAGGACGAAGATATACTCTATTGATGGTGTGGCATGAAGTATGTACTACTTCGGCCCAAAATTTCCTTGGTATGGATTTGGCATTCAGTAGTACTCTTCCCATTTCTTGGATTGTCCGATTTTTGCGTTCCACAACTCCATTTTGTTGAGGTGTTTTCGGCGCTGAATATTCATGAGTGATACCATATTTGTTGCAGAAATCATCAAATGAACTGTTGTCGAATTCACGCCCATGATCGCTCTGGATTCTGACGGTTGGTTCATTCTTTGCTTTCTGAAGTTTGAGAGCTAGAACTTTGAATGATTCGAAGGTTTCATATTTTTCCCTGAGAAAAGTTACCCAAGAGAATCGTGAGTAATCATCAACGCAAACTAGGATATACCTCTTACCTCCAATACTTTCTGTTTGTGTGGGTCCCATGAGATCCATGTGGATTAGCTCCAGGCAATGTTTGGTGTTGATTTCTTTTATAGCTGGATGAGATGTTCTCGTCTGTTTCCCTGCTTGACATGCACCGCAGATACCTTCTAAGTCAGATTTCAGATTCGGTAGTCCAATCACCACTTGAGTTTTGACTAACTTGTCCAGAGAGCGATAATTCAAATGTCCTAGCTTTTGATGCCATAGTTCAACTTCATTCATACTAGACATGCAACACATAACATCACTGGTTAGGATATAGCAATTGTCAGAAGAGCGCTTACCATCCATGATGCATTGTTTTCGTCTGTCTATACTAGAACGTTGCAACTATCTTTTGTGAAGTGAACATTCCAATTTTGATCGCAGAGTTGACTTATGCTAATGAGGTTTGGATGTAACCCGTTGACAAGTAACACCCTTTTGAGTTTAGGTAATCCTGCAACATTTAGCGTACCAAATCCAGTGATTTTTCCCTTAACACCATCACCAAACGTTACTTCACCTTTGCTTTCTTTGATGTCGTTCAGGAAATTGATGTTTCACGTCATATGGCGAGAACAACCACTATCAAAATACCACCTTTCTTTTCTACCTGAAGATTTTGTTAGGAGGGATACATGACAAATGTAATTAGACTTCCTTACCCATACCTATTTGGTGAACAGAGTGATAACTTTCTATTTGTACTTTTCAATCCTTTGATCTTTTATCTCTGTAGAAGTAGTAACACTCTGGTCTGGTGTGTCCACGAACCCTGCAATAATGACAAATAGGATTATAAGGCTTAGGGGTACGTTTATAATTCATGACCATGTTGTGACGGTGCCTTGTTGAACTCATTTTTCTTGTTGTACTAGTTTCTGGAGTATCTTTTGGATCTGGTCCAGTTGCTTTGACAAAAATAGTTTGCCCGTTGTTTTTGTCCCCGGTGAAGCCAATGCCAAACTTTGTGGTTGATTTCCGGCCTGTGTCCAAAATTTCATCAAGTGTTGATGTGGTATCCATCATCTGGATCTGTTTCTTGAGAGTAGTTAGTTCCTGCATTAGCTTGACCACTTCCTATTTTAGTTTAACTTCTTGTTCAGAAGCAGCTTCGAGTAGTAGATCTCTTTCAGATATTTGATTTTTGTACACTTTGTTGGCCTTTCCTAATATCCCTACATGACTACACAGAGAACGATTAGCATTAAGTAAACATTCCAATTTGGGATACAACTTTTTTTTTTTTTAAATAAAATTTTGGGATATAATTTTTTATACTCTATTTCATAAGAAAAAGCAGGAATTTCAAGATCTTCTGCCGAGTTGTAGTCACAGCCTTCTGAATCAACTATATCTTCATCTTCAACTTCTGGATCAGCTGCAATCCTGGCCGTGAACGCAACGAAGTTGCCGGAAATTTCTTCTATATCAGCTTCAGCTTCTAGGTCAGCTTCATCGTCACTCTATGTTAGTGTTGTCATTGACATTTTTCTTCGTAAGTAGGTGGCACACTCATCTTGAACATGCCCATAACCTTCACACTCGTAGCACCAGATGCCTTTGCCACCTGTTCTTTCTCTAGGTTGGATTGTACGCAATGTAGACTATTGTGTTGTGCGAGATGCAGCCGGTTGGTCTAATTTGATCCATTCGATGTTGAATTGAGTTTTGACGTATTTGATCCTTTGAAGTTTTGTGATTTGTTGCCGCGGAAGCTGTTCTTTTGTTTGACCTGTTTCAATATTTTATTGAAATGTTTGGTTAACAAAACTACTGGATCATCATCCTCGATTTCGTCTAGATCTGATTCAGGACCCTGTTCGTGAGCTGTAAAGGCAACATTCTTTTGTTTTCTAGAATGGTCAGTCAATATTTCCATTTCGTAGGTTTTGAGATTACCCATTATCTGAGCCAAGTTTTGGTTTTCCCAATCGGGGTGTTCTTGTATGGCAGTTACCTTCATTCTGAATCAATGCGGGGGGGAACGTAGAACCTTTTTGATTAACTTCTGTTGTGAAAATTGTTCACCTAGAGTGACTGCACGATTATCTATCTCTTGAACTCTTTCATTGAAGTTAACGATGTTTTCATCCTCATTCATACGCAAATCTTCAAAGTCACTCTAGACCAGTTGGAGCTTGGACTGCTTGACTGAAGTGGTACATTCGTACGTTGTTTCTAAAATCTCCCAAGCATTTTTGGCGGTGTCACAACCTGTTATCAAATTAAATTGACTTTCATGAATTAAGGAAAAAATAATATCAAGAGCTTTAGCATTGTAGCTTGCTGTAATCGCTTCAGTGCCAGTCCATTCAACTTCAGGTTTTATCACTTTTGGATCTCCTTCTTTTTCACCATCTTTGGTAGGATGCTCCCATCCTGATAACACAGTTCGCCATACACCTTGAGCACGAAGATGCATTCTGGTGTGGGTTTCCAGTAAGCATAATTGTCCTCGGTTAGTTCTGGAGAAGGTCTGTACTTATCCATTCTGAAGTACTTAACACACATTGCAATATTAAGGTAGAACCACAACAAGAAAAACAAAAACACAAGATGAACTCGTAAGTTCAAGAAGCACGATTTTGAAGCCAGATCGGTTAGACTAATAACTTAAGTCCCCGGGCTTTGATACCAATTGAAAATGTAATCGTGGGTCATGAATGTACGAAAACTTAATGTTCTACTTGATTTTAGTGACAAATTATCTTATCCTTTAATTAGATTGATTCAAACATAAGAAGATAAAAGATAAAAAGAATAGAACCAAGACACAGCAAATGATAACACAGTTCGGAGCTAAACTCCTACGTCTGCGGGGCACTCACGACAGCCCAATCTACTAGATGCTTGCCAAGATTACAGGGAGATGAAATGCTAATCATACACAAGGTCCAAAACCTACTACATCAACATTTATCAAACAATCTTCAAAACATCTTCAAGTGATTAGATTCGTGTAGCCTTAACACGCCTGAATCAGCACCACGCCATGGAATCAAAACCCAGTAATAAGATCACAGATTAAGCTGGAACACTGTCAGAAAACTCTTCAGATTAATATAGTTCGAATTTCTCACTTGTATTAAAGCTTCAAAACCCCTTCCTTATATAGTAAAGCCAAGTAACAAACTTCCCCAACAAAAAGCTTGATAATCTCCTCTGAAAAATGTTGTCCACTCATTTAAAAACCAACCACAAGTCTTGCTGAAATAAAACTGAATATTGTTTGGAAAAAGCGTTGGGAGCACTGCAGCAGATCCAGAATTCCCAAGTTGTGATCCAGAAGCACTGTGAGCATTTAAATAGTCAAACTAATATATGAACTAACTTATACTATTAAAAATAAAATAACCTAAGGTTTGTCAAATGATTTAACCAACACTAATGTGCATCATTTGTGCACTTACAAACTTGAATTCTAAATAGGGTTTTATCAACTAGGCCCTTCGTGAATCCACAACCAATTAAGAACATTGATAAGGTATCATACCAAGCTCTAGGTGTTTGTTGTAAACGGAACAATGCCTTCTTTAGTTTATAGACATTGTCACCTTCGCCTTTTACCTCAAAACCTAGGGGTTGTTCCACATAGACTTCTT
Source organism: Ipomoea batatas (assembly GCA_002525835.2). Lineage (NCBI taxonomy): Eukaryota > Viridiplantae > Streptophyta > Magnoliopsida > Solanales > Convolvulaceae > Ipomoea > Ipomoea batatas. The sequence continues at coordinate 171,911 of NXFB01000081.1, forward strand.
CTTCAAGTAGTCCATTTAGGAACGCACTTTTGACATCCATTTGGTAAACGGTGAAGTCTTTGTGTGCAGCATAGGCTAGAAAAATTCTTATGGCTTCAAGTCTTACTACTGGTCTATTCCTTCCTCTTGTGAATATCCCTTTGCTACGAGCCTTGCTTTATTCCTAACAATCACACCATATTCGTTTGCTTTGTTCTGAAAGACCCATTTGGTTCCTACAACATTGTGCTCCTTTGGCCTTGGAACAAGTTCCCAAACATCATTTCTTTTGAATTGATCAAGTTCTTCTTGCATGGCGTATATCCAGCTTGGATCACATAAAGGTTCGTCTACCTCTTTTGGTTCAATATGAGATAAATAACATGCGAACAATGTTTCCATATTTGATGATCTTGTCTTCACTCCATCTCGAATATTTCCAATAATTAATTCTGGAGGGTGATCTTTTAGCCATCTAAGATCAGGTTCGAATGAGTGCATGACTCTGGAAGAGCTCGATGGTTGAGAAATGGTGGAATTGTTTCGAATTTCAACTCTATTTTCTCCTTCAACTTGATTTCCAATTTCATTTCCAACATCTCCAAGTTGGGTTCCAACCTCATCCCCAACTTCATTTCCTATTGCATCTCCATTCTCATCCCTTAATTCATTTACAATCTCATTTCTAACTTCCACTATATGAGGGATGGGATTTTCTAGACAATTGATTTCCAACTCATCTAATCCCTGCAAAATATCATCCTCACACGAGATATTGTTGGGCGTCGGCCGGGTTGGCCGAGTTAAACCCCTACTCGATTCGAGACGTGACGCTATGGCTTACCTTGGAGGGATGTGGTTAAATGTTTAATGTCCACCTACTTATCACCAATTGGTTTTATATAGGATATGACAACTGATAGCCAAAGGACTCTGTGGTTAAGCATGCTTGACTTCCGACAATCACGAGATGGGTGACCCCCTAGGAAGTAAGTATAGTGCAGCGTGGAGATCCATCAGATATTAGTATCACAAAAATCAATTTGAGAATTGTTACCATTTTTACACATTTTCCACGTCCATTGTAGTATTTGTAGCTCATGATTTTTCATCGAACACAACGTGTACGGATTTTTCAACCACCATCGATCATTTATTTAGAACTCTGAATGCCTTGCTGGTAGTTGAGTATCCTAGAAAAATTCCTTATCTTTCCAAAGTTCATATGGGGTCTTGCTGTATTGCTTGTGAATCATGCTTCTATTTTGAGTGTAGCAAGCAGTGTTAATCGCTTCCGCCCAGTATCACTTAGGTAGTCCAGCTGTTGAAATCATTACATATGCGGCTTCTTTTAATGTACACTTTCTTCTTTCAGCTACACCATTTTGTTGTGGTGTTCTTGCGGCAGATAATTGATGAGAAATTCCTTGCTCGTTGCAGAATGCTTGAATTATGCTATTCACGAACTCGGTTCTTCGATCCGTTAGAATGTTGGAAATTTTCATGTCCTTCTCGTTCTAAAGTTGCTTCAATAATTTTGGTAGTGCTTGCTCAACTTCATTATTTCTTTTGAGAAATATCGCCCAAGTATACCTGGAAAAGTCATCAACAACAACAAAAGTGTATTTCTTACCACTTAAGCTTACTAGATCAACCGGACTGAACAAATCCATATGTAGTAAGCTTAGCGGTCTTGATGTTGACTCATGTGACTTTGTTGTGAAGGATGATTTGATTTATTTTCCACGTTGACATGCATCGCACACTTGATGCTTCTTGAACGTTACATTTGACAATCCTTGCACAAGATTTTTCTTCGCAAGTGAATTGATAGTCTTGAAGTTTAGATGATTGAGCTTCCTATGCCATTCCCAATATGTATCATTTGAATTTCTGGCCATTAGGCATACGGACTCTTTACTAGAGCTCCAATCAACCACGCACATGTTTTTCCTTCTTGCTCCAGTGAGTACAACTTCATTTGTAAGCTCATTTTTTATTTGACATTTATCTTTGAAAAATTCCAAAAGATAACCTTTGTCACAAAATTGACTTGTACTTAATAGATTGAATTTCAATCCTTCCACGTACGAAGCATCTTCGATTCAAAAACCATTCTTCACGATTGTTCCTACTCCTTTGGTGATTCCATAATTTTGGTTGTCACCAAAGATAACTTTAGGTCCATCGACTTCTCTAATTTGTACTGGATTTGATTTATTTCTAGTCATGTGATGTGAATAGCCACTGTCGATGTACCAAATATCCTACAAGAAAGATTATTTTTTTTTAGGTACCCATACTTGCTTGGGTCCTTCACTGATAGTAATCTTTGATAACCAAACCCACCTAGATCCCATTAATCCAAGAGTATGTGGTTTGTAACCATATAAGACATGATAATCATAATTAATTCTACTAAAGACTTTAGGTACACGTTTCTTTGCTACCATGGAAGCAGATAATTGTTTAATCCTATGAAAGGAATTAAACCTTGATTTATTCCATGGTTTGTAATCATACAATCAATCTTGCTCAGTGGGATATAATCTCCCAGCTCCATTTCTAGAAAATCTCCCCACTTTTCTAGAAAATCTTTGTGCACTTAACTCATTGGCAAATCCTTTATGCTTGATGAATTTTTGTTAATGTGCCGTGAAATTATGAGATTTTGGCCTTACAACATTCATTTTTGCATTTGCTTGATAGCCAAGTCCCGGTCTCATCGTGCTATATTAACTTTTGATAAATTTTACTACTAGAACTTTGTTATTTAAAGTAGTAGTAGAATTTGTTAACTTTAGAGGGATTTTAGAACATGTGGAGTCATAGCCCAAACCGGTCTTATCTCCAGAGGGTTTTTGCATGCTTACGATTTTATCCATGATTTTGGATGAATTTGTAAACGTAGCAATGGTAGCCCTTAGATTATGTTCTCTAACCTCTCTTGCTTTGCACTTTTCTTGAAGTCGAATATTTTCTCCCTTCAAGTTACTCATTTCAAGTAAAGCATCTTGTGATTTTTTATTCATTTCTTCTTTTTCAAGAATAAGAATATCATTACGCTCCTTGAGTTGAGATTGAGTGGCCATACTTTCTTGATAATCTCACATGAGATTAACAATTGACCCTCTAGAAAAGATGAACTAATAGAATCAAATGAACTACTATATGTTACCTCTTCATCTTTATCTTCAGCTCCGAGTGCCGTGAGACAGTCTACACTTGAACTTAACTCTATTGATTTGCTCATAAGACATACTAGAGCGGTGTCACTTTCTGAGCTTAAGCTTTCATTTCTTGATGAAGATTCATCTGATTCTTCATATCCATTAGGGTCGTTGCTTACGATAGCCTTCTTTTTGTCGCGTTTGAATCTCCGTTCCATGCCTTCAGATTTATTTTGAGAAGATTCAACAATTTTCTTGTCTTGATTTTTGCTCACGATTGGGTAAGGACAATTGATCTTGTAATGTCCGGGTTTGCGAAAAATGTTGCATAAATCTTTGGTTTCTTCGCATGAATTTTTTGAATTTTCTAACAAAAAGAGCAAACTGTTCGTTAGTCATAAAATCAATATTTTCTACTGACAAGGAGGTTGATGGTTTGACCATCAATGCTGGATTTCGAATTTCATGATCTTCTTCTATTCTGGCCTTCATTTTGAATTCATATGCCTTGAGATCACTAAATAATTTGTCAGTTGATAGCACCCTCAAATCTCAATGATCACGCATGGCGATAACCTTCATGTCTCATGTAGATGGTAGCCCACGTAGCACTTTGAGATTAATTTCCTTTTGACTAATGATCTTGCCTATATCATTAATTTCACCAAGAATTTTGATAATTCTTGCTTTCATATCCGGAATACTTTCATTTGAAAGAATTTTAAAATCTTCAAAATTTCTTCATGGCGATTGTAAGTTTGTTATCTTTCTCTTGTTCGTCGCCTTCTCCGATCTTGATGAGAGTTTCCCAAATTTCTTTCGTCGTTGCACATTTTTGTTTTGTTGGGATGATCATATCATCTACGGCTTTGAATAAAATATCATTGGCAATATTTTCAAGATTATTCCTTATTCTATCTTTAGACGTCCACTCCGATTTTGGCTTTTGTACGTACTAAGGAGCGTCTGGTGATAGGACAAATGCAATATTAGCCTTCAATATCTCGATCGGTCCAGTGGAAATTACTTCCCACATTGCATCATGTAATGTTAAGTGTACCGGCCTGCATGCGAACTTTCCAATCATCAAATTTATCTGTGAAAACAATAAATTTTGTGATAAATCTTTCTTCATCTTCACGTGAGATATGAAAGAGAATAGTTCAATTACACACACTTGTAAATTGGATTTGCCTAGTAGTCAAGAACAGGTTGACTCAATTAGACAACGTGTTCTGATACAAATTGTTGGTCCCAAAAGAGGTCAGGAAAAGTCTAGAAGGGAGGTGGGGGGTGAATAGACTTTTCTTCCAATTCGAATTGCTAAGCCAAATATAAAATCAAACCAAAACACTTAACAGATTGTTAGTGTCTTGTGCACAGCGGAATAATAAATGATGTATAGTGTGTGTTTCACGTGAATCAAGCAAGCATAAAATAAACAATGCAAGTAAATAAAGACACAAGAATTTATAATGGTTCATAGGTGTATGTAATCCTCCTACTTCACTTTCTCCTATCTCTAGGAGGAATCCACTATATCCACCACTTCTTGGTTACAAGGTACAATTAATTTTTCCACAATGAGTGCTTTGATCACCAAGCCCACACTAATTACGCCCCGTGATATAGTGATTTGATCACCAAACCCACACTAGCTGAACCAGGATTTTACACTCCTTTATGACAATCCCTTTCTACACTCCGATAGAGAAACCTTTTGTTTTCAAAAAGAAGATTTGTTTTCTTCCAACTTGAGACTCTTCAGTAAATTCTTCAATGAATTGCACGCCTATGTAAGATGAAGATTTTGCAATCTAGATTTTCACTTGTGTTTCTCGTATGTAGCAATGTTGTTTGCTTGTTTGACCTCTTGTCAGGATTGTTCAATTTGTTGTCTTCAGATGGTTCAAATCTTCATCAATTTATAAGTAATTTGAGAGTTTGTCCGTTGGAAAAAGACGCTCCCAATTTTGAATCTTTGTCAGCTAGATTCATAGCCTTTTCAATCTATGAATAGACTTTAATATTTTTATTGTTATGAGAGACATTAAAAATATTCTGACTGTTGTACTGAGCTCCATGTCCATAATTGTTCTTTAATATTGCCTGATGATGTCCACGCCAATCTGGGTGAATTAATCTTCAAATATTGTGTTTAATAAACATACCTGGTTCCATGGTTTCGTTGCGATTGCTTGAACTAGAGACTTGATTTCTCCCTCCGGACGTTTAGCATTCCCTTAATCGTCTAAGAACTCTAATAGAGAGAGTTTTTAGCTTTTCAAAAGATTAGAGAGAAGATAAGAGTCTCAGAATAATTAAAAATCATTCTCACGTTTGATCAACGTGAGAAGTTACCTGATGAGCAGTTAAAACTACAATTTTTAAAACTACAATTTTATCTCTTAGCTGACCAATAATGAAATTATTAGATCATTATTCAATTTAAATGGATATTTATCATAAGTAGGAAACTTAAAATAATTAATTGATGAGTCAAATCAATATCAATAATAATAATAATAATAATAATAATAATAATAATAATAATAATAATAATTGTTCTAACATTCTGATGAGGACGGTTTTCACACATCCATCAAGTATCAAATCACAGTATAGGTTTTAGATATCGTTCCATTGGAGATGACTCTTGTAATGTTAGGAATTGATGCTAGGTGGAGTTAAGCACAAGCTAAAACTACTCTTTTGGAAACTAGGCCTATTATTAATGAGTTTGGTTGATATGATTTAACATAACAAAATAGACAAGGAAAACAAAAGACCGGGACTTGGTTGATTCAAGTTAAGATGCCGAATATCATACTAAAGATTGGGGAATTAAAACAAGGCATAGGGTAAGTGAGATGCACAAAAGTGTCCAAATACCACTATCATAGCTATTTGGACTAGCAACCACATTTTGAACTCCACTCTCGTGGCAATTCAACCCAAGGTTGCCCAAACAAGAACACAAGGCATAAATTCTCCTTAACACATAAAATATTCTCGTATTGGGCATCAAGTGTGTGAATGTGTGGCTAGTGTACAAGCTCTATTCTCGTAGCAACAAACACACTCCAAAATCAAACATGCAATTAGGATCCAACAATTATACACAAATTTCACAACAACCCTAAAACACCCAAATAATCCCCTTTATGCAATAACACTCATATAGGCATCAATATCAAGAAATCAAACCAAATCCTAGTCCTAAAACACTTATTAGCTACTCATAATATAACAATAGATATACAATATTAAAAGACTAATTGAAAACATAAATGAAAATCAAAAGAAAGAGATGAATAAGAAAACTTCTCTATTTAAGCTTTGGAATTCAAGATTGCAAGGTTTCTTGAGCTTGAAAATGGAAAGGAATAAAAAATCTACACTAATCTAAGATATTATAGAGCTAAACCTAACTAAAAAATGAACGGGAAATGAAAGATATGTTTTTGGGTGGAAGAAATCCCCTTTTAAAGGGTAAAAATGGGGTTGTCATATGTTGCAGAGGCTGGCCACGAGTGTGGCTATACCCGTGACCAGAAAATGAAGGCACACTGCCTTGTGGCCACGGGCGTGGCCAGCAGGCAGTGTGCACTCTACGCACATTGTCCGTCTTCTAGGCTAATTTTCACTCCTGAATCCTTTGAAATAGCGTTTGTGGTCTTCATCAAAGTTGTGGCCCCTCAAGATAGCTTTCCAATGACATAAAGATCACTTGATTCAGACATTCCTACGCGGAGATATGACAAAATATCCAAGCATTGGACGAGTTGTGTGAGAATTTCAACTTCTTGCTCTTTTGTTCCACTTTTGCCTGTGTTTGTCCAAATGACCAAGACCATTGAAGGCACCACAATTTGGCTCTCAGGTGTTTCTCCCATTCTCATAGCTTCTCATTGGCTCCTATTGACTCTACATGCATCTGAAATACTCCAAAAATCAATCAATTCATCTAAATCATCAAGAATTACACCTAAACACACAAATGAATCAAAGGAGGAACATTTTGGGTGACATTATAACAAATGACAAGGAAAATAAGCTTAAATGCAAGGTGAAAATTTGAACATTTTGGCACTTATCAACTCCCCCACACTTAAGTCTTTGCTTGTCCTCAAGTAAAAACAAGAAATAAATTACCATCATAGTAATGAAATTGGTCACACTCCCACTTTGCACAACCTATCAAATTAAACCACAATCTAACTTGACAAAACACAACTTGTTTCATGAATCACCTTAGCTTGGCACACAGGTTCCATTCTCAAGCCAATAACCAATCACCAAAATCATTAAAGTGTGTGAGGATCTAGTATGCACAAATACTAAGTTGAGTTTATGCCAAACTTGGCTCTGAATGAGATTCTATAGGCTTGCCCTTCATACTCCACTAGCTCAATTCTAAGATTGCATGCTATTATCAAGTAGGACTTTTATTAGGCTTGTAATGAGGCTAAGGGTTAATGGTTGACAAAGAAGGGGTAAGGAAATCAAACAAAGTAGAGAACTTAACACTTATTCAAAATTGAGGTCGGAAGAGATATGGCATCAATGAACTATGGAGCAACTAACACTTATTCAACATTTTTTTCTCAATTTTTTTCAACATCATTGTTTTTTTTCTTTTCTTTTCAAATCAACAAGCAACTTATTCAATGAATTAAGACCCACACACTTAAGACAAAATTATCAGGATGATTGCTAACAAAACAAACTCCAACAAAGATCTCTTCTATGAAAAAAAACAAATGCTCTATTCTCTCAAAGGTGGAGGGAAACATTTTGGCTAAGGTTTAAGGGTTAAATGATAAGGGTTAACACAAGAAAAAACAAACACAATGAAGGCTTTAAGTGTTTAGCACTTATTCAACAAACACAAGGCTCAACGGGGATAACTAGGGGTAAACAAATGTGTAAAAGGTAGGTTAAAGGCTTGAGCTAAACAAAAATGACCTAAATCATTTAAAAACATGCAAATCTTAGACTTCACTTGGAGAGTAATGAGGCAAGTTCTAGCAAAACAACCATCACCGGAATCTCACATAAGCCTTCACTAGCAATGTACAACACACTAGATCAAAAATTGATTCAATTATTAAGTGGTTAACAATGCTATTGGTAAGAGAATAGATCAATCATGTATTATCCCTTGGCTCATCAATCACAAGTTGAATGCAACAAGTTCCACCAAAGCAAACCACAAACCAACAAAGAGGGAGTAATCACAACTTCAGGTATAGAAAGACAATTTATCCAACACAAAGCACAAAGAGTCATCCAAGCAAAGTTTCAAAAAGTTTCAAAGATTTTTCAAAGATTTCCCCAATTTTTTTGTCCACCCCCAAACTTAGAAATTACATCATCCTCGATGTGAAAGAAAATAAAGCACAAAGGGAAAGTGTAGTACAATAATCACAAGGAACACAATCTCTACTATCTACACCAAGTAAAACATTATACACAATTCAAAGAAAGTAGAGAAGGAAGGTGAGACTACCCTAATGAATCTTCTTGTGCCAAAAAATCATCATGAAGCCTTCTTGGAACTTAGTATACTCCTTGGTGTCACTCCTAGAGTCAAGAGAGATATACATGAAATCACAAGTGAGAGCATGGTATATCAAAAATAAAAGTGTAAAGAAAAGCAAGGAAGAAAATAAAATGCAATAAAATGAAAGATAGCATGAGGTGCCTGTCATGAAGCGCTAATTTTAACGTCGCTAGCTCGACTCAACCTCTAAAGTGCTAGCCATTAAAAGATTTGAGAATGAAAGTTCCCTTTTTTCCATCAACTTTCTCTTCCAAAAATCTCTTCAAGTGATGTCAATTTATAAACTCTCTTAAGTTCACACTCTTCAAATCATCATGTAGCGCATCACATT
>NXFB01000081.1:199713-221970 GCA_002525835.2 Ipomoea batatas
ACTCCAAAAGCATGGTAAAATACCCAACAAAACAATCCAACAATACTCAGAAACAAAGGAGAAACAACAGACAACAATATCACAAAACAGTCTCTGGAAGCAGATTCCCAGAGACCTTGCGGAACCTACCAACGGAGCACAGACCTCCGCCGGCATCCTCCGCACGAAGGGAACGGTCCCCTTCGGCGGGCCACTACCTTCCGTTCAACCATGCCGCCTTGGCCTTGCGGAACTCCCCGGCGGATTACATTGTGCCGCCGAGGACCTCCGCAAGGTCATTCCCATCCCCGATTCCAGAATAACAACAACAGACATGAATAATGTTCCAGAGAGTATAATCAGACCCAATACATCAACATTTCATACAATTTAGAGGCCAAAAACATGGAAATCCAAACCATCAATGATCATACAACACTAATCAAAGGATCAAGATGACATCCAACAAATAGATTCAATAAGATAGGCTAATCACAAGGGATTTTCAGGATTTCCAATCACCAAGAACATTATATAGATTAGGAGTGAATGAAAATAGTTAGATGGACATGGATGGTTACCTTGAATAGCTATTTCCAACTCCAAGAAGCCCTAAGCAAGATCACAATGCCCCACCTTCACCTTGATCATCTTTTCCCAAAGAACCCCAAAAGAACTTTGTAAGAATATGCTAAAAGGACTATTAAAAACACACAATGCAAGATGGATTCTAGGATAGATGAACTTACCCACTCCTAAGCAATCATAAAAAGGTAGTCTTTACTTGAAAACTTGTAGGAAAATGGAGATCAATTTTGGGAGGTAAGAAGAAGGAAATGGCGTGTGAGTGTAAGGAGGAAGAGGAAGAGGAGTGAAAGCTTTTAGGTTATTTGATCATCAAAATATATACTAAGGATACATACAATATTTGGGTGTAAGACTTTATTAGGAATTGGGCTTAAGCTTATAATATAATGGCTACAAGAATTATTTATATATGTGTACTCAAGACTAGCAAAATGGGCTAAATAATCATCTCTTATAATTAATACAAGAATTAGTATAAGGAAGCCCATAGAAATGTCTTAGGATTAATATATATATATCATATAATGTAAGATCAATAAATTGGGCTTGTAAGAATATTTAATTACAAATGGTAAGGGTCCAAATTGAATAAAATCCCTTACAAGAATAATTCAATTAATTGGGCTCTTGAATAGAATAATTAAATCAAGCTCATGGGTATATATATATATATAAGTGTATATATATATATATTAAATTGAAAGGATTAGCCCAATTAGAAATTAATTAAATTGCCCAAGGAATTAATTAAGGGTTCGAAAGGCTTGAACGAATTTACGGGGTGTTACAAAAAGGTATTTTTGTAGTAGTACCCTCCTTTAGAAGAAAGACAGAGAGGAAGATGTTTAGTGAGAGGGCGTTAACCGAAAGAGTTAATAAAATCTAAGACCGAGGATGCTAAAGACCTAGAAACAAATAAATTAGAGTATTTAAGATCGAATCTTACCGAGAGAGATGATCAGATGTGTTTCAATTTAGGAAGCTTTGTTGAAGTACTTGTGCTCTAACTCGGGAAGCTCTCAAAATTTTTCAATAAGAAAGCATAATTTTGGTTCGCTTCAACGCTCTATTTATATGCGAAAGAGGCGGGAAGATTTTGAAATTCAAAATAGATCCCTATGCTTTTACTTGCAATGCAACACCGTGGCGGACGAACTAATTTGAGCGATGATCCGTATGGTTCATAGTAGGCAGGTGCTACATAGAATCTTGGCCTGGCTAAAGGCATCTTGCCTTTGAATTACATATTTTATAGTCTGATCCCCTTAGCACGTGACAGCTTACATCGAGACACAGACTGGGGGCTAGTTGATAGGGAATATACCCTAGTATGCTGACCCATACATACTAAGAACCTAATCGAATCTGATCCCACATGAAGTGAGCGACTTTTACCAACCTGATTTGACCTCGAGCGAGTATTGATCGACTTGTCCTAAAGATTATTTCCCTCATTAGCCTAATGAGCTTCTACTCTTACTCTTTCAGGCTTAGTCCCGACGTGAGTGTCCTGTGGCAACCCAAGGCCATGGGATAAGCTCTCAAAGATGTACTTTCACAGTGACAGTGTGACACTTGTATCGAGCCCAATAGCTATTGGCCAATCAGACATTCCGTTACATGTGGATGCTTCTCCTTAGCCCCGAGACCGCTGAGTGCATGTAGGACACGTGGCGTGCATGTCCGCTTCTCAGCATGTGTCCCCTTCGAATCTCTTATAAATACCACGATAGATACTTATAGGAAGGACTTTTTGACTAATTCTCTCTCTAAGAGTAATCACGTGATTGGGAGCCTCTAACCTTCAGTCTCGATCTCCCAAGCTACTGTACCCAAATTATGCAATAACAGATACAAATACATATACCTGAGAGTATTTACACTATCAAGTTTAATGTTCTTAATTGGTAGAAAACAAATGCTCATTGACTTCCCATCCTTTCAAGTATGGCTCGTGACATATTAGCTATACCAATATCATTTGTTGCTTCTAAATCAACATTTAGCAATGGTGGTCAAGTTCTTTAACTCCTAGAGTTGTACAAGCTCTCATTTGTGCTCAAGATTGGCTAAGGAATGAAAATGAAGATTCAACTGAGGGTGAAATTGATTACAACACTGGATAGATTGATAAAATTGACTTGGGTACATCCTTTATATTTCTTTTCATTTTATTTGTTTGTGTTCAAATATTCAATGTTATAATTTCTTATACATCTTTATTTAATTATTTTTAAATTTATTTGATGTGATTTTAGAATTTTCAAAGCTTAATTTGGAGCCCGTGATCGATTAGTAGAAGTTAGAACTTAAAGAGTTTTCTACTATCTTAAGGTAAAAATGTAAATTGCTCAACTACACATCCAATTTATATTCATATATAATTATTTTGTAATCTATGTATAATAATAGTAATGATTTTATTATAGGTTTGAGGGAATTGAAGCTTGGCACTTGAAGTTGAAGCATGCAGTATGTTTACCACTTTGACATTGAAATTCAGACTCATTGAGTCTAAGTTCTAGAGCCCGTAAGCAACTTCCAATTAATGAAATTAATTACTAGTTTCATTGAAAGTTACCTAACAAGATCTAGAACTAGTGCAACGTATAGTTCTATTTGGAATGCAAAGTAAAAATAACAAAACTTTAAAGCAGTAAGGAGGCAATTGATAACCCAGTTCGGAACCTCAGTTCCTACGTCTAGGGGGCATCACTCTGGTTGCCCAACTCTTCATTGATCAACAATATGAAATGTACTATATATCAATTACAGTTGCGTCTCACACGGTAACTCTAGAAATTCATCACAGCTCCATTCTAGAGTTTAACCTTGAAGAGTTGACAAGAACGCGATCTCCCGATCTTCTTGAATTGAGGCTCCCCTTCAACAGCAGCACCGACGGCTTTCCAGAGTGAATACTTGCCCAACAATTCTCATAGAGAAAGTGTATCTTGAGTCAAAGGTAGGCTTTGTCAAGATCTCTCTTAAGCTCTTACAAAGATTACTTTGCATATGGTTCTCTGTAATTTTCTTCAACCTTTTCTGAATAAGAGTTGGCTCTCATTAAATATCTTTCAGAATCTTGAAAATGGTTGTAACTCCAGTAACCAACTCTGAACATATTCTCTGGTCTGGTGCAGATACTTGTTCACTATGTTGTGTTCAAAGTCTTCCAGACCTTTGTACTACTTCCTGTACTACATACAAGTCTTATTATAAGAGTACAAGATATACCAACTATGTTTGAACTATCTTCTGAACTAATGAAATATTGACATGAAACTTAGTACAATTTAGGGAGTTCTAAAGCACTTGTTTTTACTACTTTTATTAACATACACAATTGTTTTTTGGCACTTTAATTTGTTAGTTGTACTGTTATTACTATGTCTAAATTTTGACACTTTGGCATTTTCATTTGGCAATTTGACTTTGGTAGTTTGTACTTTGTTGTATTTAGGGTAAGGATGGAAACGGGGCGGGGAATGGGGTCCCCTCCCCGTCCGCGAAATAGGCCCCATTCCTCGTCCCCGCCCCGTTCCTCGGCAGGGATGGGGAATTATTCCCCATCCCCGTCCTCGCAGGGATTCTTCAGGGACGGGGATTCTCCGCCCCGTTTTCTAATGATGCTAATGGAAAAAAAAAAAGAAGAAGAGAAGAATGACTATATTATGATATTATCAAAAATTTCAAATGTTATGTTAGAAAATTTTGGTATTATAGGTTAATAGTTTTCTACTTTAATTTATATGTTAGTCTATTTATTTAACATTCTAAAAAGTAAAAACTAATTAAAACTAATCAATAATACTAATCAAAACTAAAACAAATCTATTTATTTGACTATTGTTTATTTTATATATATATAATATTTTTCGGGGAATCTAGGATGGGGACGGGGATCGGGGTCGGGGAAGGAAATGCATTCCCCGTCCCCAGCGGGGATGGGAAATTCTCCCCATCCCCGCTCCCGTTCCCCGAACCCGCCCCCGTTGGGGGCGAGTTGAATTGCCATCCCGAATTTAGGGTTGGCAAACTCGACCATATCCGTTTAATCCGACCGACCCGCGATCCGAAACAGGGCCACCCGAATCGATCCGCATCCGAAATAGCATACCTGAACTGTAGCCCTAAACGACGCCGGATAAGGGATATCAAGTAGGGTAGGATATTTTCATATCTGAAATATATTAGGGTTGGGTTAGGCATGCTATGATACGATGTCGTTTAAGCTTACTATATATGTTCTTGTTTGCAGATATTTATCATTTACGCAGTCGTTCTTGTGTTGTCTAGACACTTCCATTCTCTCTGTTCTCTCTTCTCTAACTTCTCTCTACTCTCTACTCCGATTGTCTCTGAGTCTTTGTGAGTATGTTCTCTCTTCTTCTCCTATAGTTCGATTCTCTTTGATCATCTGATTCTCTTTATTTTCTGTTGTCTGACTTCTCTGTTCTTTGTCTCACTCTTTGAGACTGAGACTCGTGTTCGAAAGTCGTCTCCGATATTCGGTGGCCGTTGGCGACTTAGAGACGTTAGAGCGGTGGAAGCCCTTTGATGAGTGTAGTATTCGCGGTGGATGGAAAGAAATAGATGTTAAAACGGGAAGAATTTCCCGAGTGTCGGTCTCAAGGATGGCAAGGAGGGAATTCAAGCGGTAAGGGGATTAAGCACAAGAGTGTTTAGTGTTTGAAAGCTAACCCAAACATAGTAAGAAATGCGCATGAAACATCATGAAAATAAGAAACAAACAAAGGAAACAATCAATTGGAAAGGAGGATTTGGATCTTGCAACTCATATAGGTATCCTTGATTTCCTAAGATATTAAGCTAGCAACACTTAGATAATGAAAATGAGACAAGGTCACCAACACCACCGCCACTCTCGTGGTCAATGGACTCACTCCTTAGACCGTAATGTCATACTTGTGATCACTAGGCTAGGAGAGGCATTTCGTCAAACACGTTATGTGCCTCTTATCTTCCACTTCTCCCTTTTCTCAAAGGTGATAGGGAAATGTGCTAGGCTAGGCTGAGGAGTAACCTTACTCTCGTAAGTGAGACTCCTTCTCCAAACATCTCTCATATAGGTTGATCATTCCCACACAAGAGTCAAAGAAGATCACCCACCATTCACACAATCAAACTCATAATCAAAGCAATTGCAAAACCTAATTGATCAATTCAAAGCTCAAGAATATCCATACAAAATTGCTCAATCCAAATCCACAAAGATCTATCTAATCATACTTGGAATTGAAATAGCAAAAGCAAAAGTAATGACAAGAAATTAAAAGGAAGACTTAGCTAGGAATTGAACTTTGAATTTGAACTTGAACTTGAAATTGAACTTTAATCTTGAACTTGAGTGTAGATCACAATCTTGCACCAATGGAATTCTTCTCTAATTCTAATCTAAACTAAGAATTGCAATGTGGAGTGATTTGAGAGAGTTCTCTCTAGGCTAATCCTAGAGAGAGAAAGTCTAAAATGATCTAAAACTGAAGTGCGATGGATCCCCTGCAAAATGGCTCAATTCCCCTTTTAAATCTCGCCCAACAACTTAAATTTCCGCGATGGACGCACGGCTGGACGTGCGTCCACTGCGCGTCCAGCGTGCCTTTTGCTGCACAGACTCCAAACTTCATAGAGCTGTTTGGTGGACGCGTGCTGGACGCGCGCGTCCACTGCGCGTCCACAGCAGACTGTTGTTCTGCTGCCTAACTTCTGCAAGCATAATTTCGGACACAGGCCTGGACGCATGGGTGGACGCGCGTCCACCGCGCGTCCACTGCGCGTCCACTGTAGTCCTGGCCTATTTTTTGCTCCAACTTTGGTTTGTTCTTCACTTATCTGAAATGTTGTCATTTCCTGCCCTTTTTGCATATCTTTTACCTACAAAACAATTAGCCAAGCGTAGAACGGGGTCTAATGGCAATGTTAATTATTCTAACGCAATTAAGGGTCAAATCAATCATAAAAGCTTTCAATTGTGCGCAAGATGATCCAAGAACAACCTTATAAAGGTGGCATCTTTTGCACTTATCAAACTTTCCACACTTTAAGCCTTGCTTGTCCTCAAGCAAGCTATCCTTGAACAAACAACACATAAGTGCAAAGGATGCCACAAACTTTGATATGCAAGAAAGCTTAAGACAAAAGAACGATGCACATATTTGAAATCAATACATTCTTTAAGCTATCATGAAAATGTGTTTTCAAACAAACTTTTGATTCTCAACAACGAATATCCCAAGAACAAAAATCCTTCGGCTACAACAAAACAATTTGATTAACTTTCATTTTCATACGATTTCAAGCTTGCAATCCAATAATGGGTTCACCAAACATTTAAAGCGGGCCACTAGCCGAGCCAACTAGTGGGACCGATGTGCACAAACCAACCCTATTCGACCGCCCTTATAACCTCAAGCCCCCTAGATTCTAGCGTGATAAACAAAAAGGCTTTAAGGTTACCTACTACCCCTCAAGACCAACCATCGGGCTACCCAATCTCACATGGAGCTTCATGCTTTTTCGAGAACTGTGCAATGGGTGCCCGGTCCTAACGGGATAGATCTCTCCTTTTCTCATTCCCCAAGATAACCTCATCGGGCTACCCGACTTCACATGGATCTCCATGCTTTTTCGAGGACGGTGCAATGGGTGCCCGAATCTTGGCGGAATGGCTCTCTTAAATTTTCTCATCTCCCAAGACCTCGTATCGGGGCAACCGACTTCACGTAGAGCTCTATGCTTTTTCGAAGGCGGTGCAATGGTTGCCCCAATTGTCCTAGCAAGACGGTTCCTCTTTTTCATTTCCTAAGGTGGCCACATTGGGCTCTTTTGAGGTTTTGGCCTCATTGGGCTCTTTTAAACAAAACAAAGCAAAACATCACCTTCACAACCCCACACGCCACCTTCGGGAGAGCAAAAAACAAAGAAAATTAGGTTCATTTCCGGGCTTAGTAAGCATTATATTACTAGGGTTGATAGGTGCACACTCCCACTTCGTTACCTCCTTGACTATGGTCCGGGTTAAATGAGGGGTGAACATCACACAAGCATACAAAAATCAACAACTTTAAAAGTGAACAAGAGTTTTATTTTAAGGGATATTCCAAATTGAGAGTCAAACACTCCTTCAAAGCACGCATTTTCTAAGATAGATTAAACAATGTATTCATTTCAAACATATCCAACATTCTACGCTAAGCATCACTTTTGTAAATCAAAGTTTTAAAGCACAGAGGTGCTTCCCTTTCCACACTTTAGAACGAACATCGTCCTCGATGTTCACACTATGCAAAAGGTGGGAAAGACATAAGGTCTAAACCAAAACAATGCCCCTTTCCACACTTTAAAAGTGTGCTATGGGCCATAGGATCATACAAAAATGCTTTTATGAATGATTCAAAACATGCAATGCAATGTCATCATCTCCCGGTTTCCACACTTTAAAAGCAAGCATATAGGTAAACACACTACATAAGGGAGATAAAGAGACTCCCCTTCATTCTTGATGCTTTAATAGTTTGTGCACATTGTTGCTTCTCTTCAAGCACATTGCCTTTAATCATCCTCTTAGCTTTGAGCCATTTATCAATTTCCCTACACCATCAACAAACACATTGCAATACTACAAACCATATTAGAGAATTTAACTTCCATTAAGGAAAAACTTATTGAAAGCAAAAGTAAACAACCAAAAACAAAATGCATAAAAATGTAAGATAACCTCGAATTGCCTCCCGAGAAGCGCTCCGTTTAACGTCCGTAGCCCGACGCAACTTTCAAGCCCTCATTCCAACATACTTGGACGGGGACAAGTCCTTTTGCCCCATCCACTCTTTCTTCAAGATATGCCTATAAATGACGGGCATTGGCAAACTCCTTTAATTTTATACATAGCATACACTCTTCCAAAGGTTTGCAACTATCCATGTCCATGAGTATGCTATTTTCTTCCAACTTATCTCTTTTTTCATTTTTCTTCTTTTCACCAAACTCTTTTTCATCATTTCTCACTTTCTCATCAACTTGCTCCCTAACACTCTCATTTCTTGTCTTTTCCTTTTCATCTTCTATGATTTTGCCATGAACTTCCTCAAACAACACCTTCTCATTTTCAAAATTTTCTTCTTCATTTTCCTTTTCTATAGTCTCACTCTCTTCACTCCGATCTTTACCAATCAAATCATGAATATATAAAGCATCATTAAGGCAATTATCATGGAAGTTCACCAATTCAATATCAATTAGATCACACAAGCTAACCTCGATATTCATATCATCATCACCACAAAGCATCTCATGCAAATCATTAGCAAGCTCATTTGACAAAGATTCATCACCAAAAGTAAAAGACTCAAGAACATCATTCTCATTTAAAGAAATGAAAGAATTGTTTTCACAAGGATTGGAAGAGTTGCTATCATAAGAATTAGAGAAATTATCCACACACGACTCTATTGAACTATTCTCCATGGAATTGAAAGAATTATTTTCACAAGTATCAAAACAATTTTCATCATCATGTTTAGCATTAATATTACCCACATTCTCCAAAGGATTGGCATGCACATTATCAACAACACAATCCACATTGCCAACAACATTTTCAATATAAGCGTCCCCACAATTATGATCAAAGGAATCATCATATGGCTCATCACAAAAATTATCATGCTCTTTAACACCAATTTCATCACTAGGCATCTCAACACAAGCATTATCAACATCTTCAATAATGCAATTATTTTCACTAGTCATATCTACCACTTTTTCAACTCCATCATCAACACAATCAATATTAGCATTATCAAAATTAATTGGCACACCAATATCACCACAATCATTATTCTCATCACACATGTCGGCCCAAGATTTAGAAATTTTATCACCAAGAGTAGTGCTAACACTAATAGGGTCAAGTATCTTACCACATGCAAGCTCAATGGTGTCACCACACGGCTTTTCCTCTTCCCACGCTATCTCCACATCACCATCACTCTCATTTTCCTCAACATTCTCATATTCCTGCTTCCACCCTTCCCTAATATTGGCCATTTCTTGCTTTAATTCTTCTATCCTTGCCAACATCTTGTTCTTCATGTCTTCCATGTTTTCCTCCTCATATGGTTGCATCATGTACTCCCCATTCTCATAGTGGTTGCACTCTTGATCAATTCCGTCCCTATAGTGATTGTACCTACATTCACATGGGAAGTTAGTCTTACATTTCTTGCAATATGGGTACTTTTGGCATTGATACCTATAGTGAGGCCCTTTACAAGCAAAACAAATCACTTGTCGGTTCATATCTTCAAGCATGTGTTCCTCAATGGTCTTGAAGCGGTAATTTGGGTCTCTCGGCTTGGGTTTCAACCAATGGTCATACATGTGCTCGATAATAGATTTCTTTTTGGGTGGAGGTGTGTTTTGAGTGTACGATTGTGGAGAGTAGGCTTGGGATGGGTAAGAGTCGTAGGATTGAGAATTAGAGAATCCTCTTTGTTGATGGTAGTCATCATCCTCGTCATAGTGGGTAGATTGGTAAGATTTTGAATTGTAGCTTTGAGGTAGTGGTGGGGCTCTTCTTGAGTAGTGGTAATCACCATATTCTCTATCATCATATTGAGTTCTTGATATTTTCCTTGGTGGTGGATCATCATACTCATCATATGCATTATCATCATATTGAGGTCTTGATGGTTGCCTTCTTGGTTGGTATTCTTCTTGTGAAGATCCATATGTCCTTGAGTAAGGTTGTTCATAGTCCTCATAATCTCTATAACCATAGGGGTTAGAAACTTGGGCATTATAGCCTCCCCTTGGTTGCCTATATCCTCCTTGGTCTTCATAGTAGTCCTCTTGTTGATATCTTGCTTGAGAATACATTATAGAGGATCAACCTATCAACACAAAGACAAGAGAGTGTTTTGCAACTAGAAGTAGTTGCAAGTGAGAGTAGTAGCAAATGAAATGACAAAAAGATTAAAATGCAAACAAAGTAAATTGCAAAAAAAATAGAAAGTAAATGGTGGGTTAGACTCTCTAACTTGAACACTTGCTCATGTCAATCCAAAGGCACTTACCACTCAAATACCGATGCCATCCCCGGCAACGGCGCCATTTGATGAGTGTAGTATTCGCGGTGGATGGAAAGAAATAGATGTTAAAACGGGAAGAATTTCCTGAGTGTCGGTCTCAAGGATGGCAAGGAGGGAATTCAAGCGGTAAGGGGATTAAGCACAAGAGTGTTTAGTGTTTGAAAGCTAACCCAAACATAGTAAGAAATGCGCATGAAACATCATGAAAATAAGAAACAAACAAAGGAAACAATCAATTGGAAAGGAGGATTTGGATCTTGCAACTCATATAGGTATCCTTGATTTCCTAAGATATTAAGCTAGCAACACTTAGATAATGAAAATGAGACAAGGTCACCAACACCACCGCCACTCTCGTGGTCAATGGACTCACTCCTTAGACCGTAATGTCATACTTGTGATCACTAGGCTAGGAGAGGCATTTCGTCAAACACGTTATGTGCCTCTTATCTTCCACTTCTCCCTTTTCTCAAAGGTGATAGGGAAATGTGCTAGGCTAGACTGAGGAGTAACCATACTCTCGTAAGTGAGACTCCTTCTCCAAACATCTCTCATATAGGTTGATCATTCCCACACAAGAGTCAAAGAAGATCACCCACCATTCACACAATCAAACTCATAATCAAAGCAATTGCAAAACCTAATTGATCAATTCAAAGCTCAAGAATATCCATACAAAATTGCTCAATCCAAATCCACAAAGATCTATCTAATCATACTTGGAATTGAAATAGCAAAAGCAAAAGTAATGACAAGAAATTAAAAGGAAGACTTAGCTAGGAATTGAACTTTGAATTTGAACTTGAACTTGAAATTGAACTTTAATCTTGAACTTGAGTGTAGATCACAATCTTGCACCAATGGAATTCTTCTCTAATTCTAATCTAAACTAAGAATTGCAATGTGGAGTGATTTGGGAGAGTTCTCTCTAGGCTAATCCTAAAACTGAAGTGTGATGGATCCCCTGCAAAATGGCTCAATTCCCCTTTTAAATCTCGCCTAACAACTTAAATTTCCGCGATGGACGCACGGCTGGACGCGCGTCCACTGCGCGTCCAGCGTGCCTTTTGCTGCACAGACTCCAAACTTCAGAGAGCTGTTTGGTGGACGCGTGCTGGACGCGCGCGTCCACAGTAGACTGCTGTTCTGCTGCCTAACTTCTGCAAGCATAATTTCGGACACAGGCCTGGACGCATGGGTGGACGCGCGTCCACCGCGCGTCCACTGTAGTCCTGGCCTATTTTTTGCTCCAACTTTGGTTTGTTCTTCACTTATCTGAAATGTTGTCATTTCCTGCCCTTTTTGCATATCTTTTACCTACAAAACAATTAGCCAAGCGTGGAACGGGGTCTAATGGCAATGTTAATCATTCTAACACAATTAAGGGCCAAATCAATCATAAAAGCTTTCAATTGTGCGCAAGATGATCCAAGAACTCCCTTATAAAGGTGGCATCTTTTGCACTTATCACTCTTTTTATGGTGATTTCTAATAGAGACCCTTGTTCTCCGGGGATTATTTGTGGGAAACTAGGAAAATCGCAAACCCTAATTTTATGATTTGTTATCTATTCACTGTATTGTGATATATGTTCAATATGATGAGAAATATTCTGATTTGTTAAAGTGGTGGAAGTTTTATTCTCAAACCCTAATTGTTATTGTGATTTAATCACTGTATTTGTGATATATTTGTGATATATGTTAAATATGATTAGAAATCTTGTGATTTCTTAAAGTAGTGGAAGTTTTATTCACAAACCCTAATTTTTATTATGATTTAATCACTGTATTTGTGATATATGTTCAATATGATCAGAAATGTTGTGATTTCTTAAAGTGGTAGAAGTTTTATTTTCAAACCCTAATTTTTAATCTGATTTAAGCACTGTATCGCGATATATTGTAAGGCTGTGGAAACCTTATCCAACTTGCTATTCCTAATTTATATTATGTGATGTTATGATGTCCCTTAAAGATAAGGCTTAAATGTGAAATTATCAAGTTTAAAACTTGTAATTTCCATTTATTAGTGGAAACCCTTAACTGAAATTCAGATAATGATGAACTGGATATAAGTTCCTGAATTTGGATTTCTTGTAATGTAAATATGTGATAATGTGATATATTTATGGATGTATGACCCTTAAATAAGTTAAATGCCTTTAACTGTTTGTAATCTAAATATGTAAATATGAAATCTTGATAAATGATGACACAAACTTGTGTCTAAATTTGGATTTCTTTCAATTCTTTGTATGTTTATAGTGATTGTTGCATACTTGTCGATTGGTAGTGGAATGTTTGATAATTAATTGATGCACATCCTTTTAGATGGAGAGCATCAGTGAACCTAGTTCTGGACCTCAACCCTCAACACAGGAGGGACATGGAGGACAAGCCCAAGGCACTGAGACATCTACTCAGTAGCCTCAGGTGACTCCTGTTGTTCCTGCAAAAAAAAGAGGAAGGAGGTTGAGTCTAGATCAAAGGTGTGGGATCACTTTAAAAAGATCCTTAAGGATGGAAAGTTGATTAAGGGGAGGTGTCTATACTGTGCAAGGCTCTTTGCATGTGAGCCAAAAAACCATGCCACATCCTCTTTAAGAAATCATATGCTTGGCTGTCTAAAAAATCCTCATTCTAAGGATGCAAGGCAGTTAATGCTCACCGTCAATGCGGTATCATCCTCTGCACCAGAGGGTTGAATTAGGGACTTGGGTGTCTAATCAGGAAGCCATTAGGAAAGCTTTATGTGAGATGATTATAATAGATGAGTTACCCTTTAGGTTTGTAGAGGGGCAATGGTTTAAAAGGTTTATTTTAGTTGCTTGTCCTAGGTTCCAAATCCCTTCTAGGTGAACAATTTCAAGAAATATTTTCCAAAGATACCTAGATGAGAGATTAGTCCTAAAACAATTTTTTAAGGGTAGCTCCCAAATAGTGAGCTTAACCATTGAAAATATACCTTTATACAGAGGATAAATTACATGTACATTACTGCACATTTCATTGATGATCAGTGGAAGCTCAACAAAAAAATCATAGCCATTATTGTCCCTGTTTCATCTCATAGGAGAGAGTATATAGCCAGGCATTCGAGAGTTGTCTAGTTGAGTGGGGTATTAAGAATGTTTTCACTGTCACAGTTAACAATGCCTCTTCCAATGATACTACCATGAGGTTTTTCAAAAGTAAGATGATATCTTGGGGTAGCACTTCTATTAGGTCTAAGTACATGAACATGAGGTGTATAGCCCATATTCTGAATCTTGTAGTGCAAGATGGGTTGAAGTTTGTTGACACTTCTATTAAGAGGGTAAGGGATGTATTGAGATGGGTTAGGAACTCCCTTGCAATGCTAAAAATATTTAGAGATCTTGCTAATCTTATTGGGGTGGAAGCCAAATCAGCTTTGCGACTAGATGTTCCTACCAGATGGAATAACATTTATATGATGCTCAACATTGATATCCAGTACCAGAGAGTATTTGAAGCATATGAGGAAAATGATTCCTCATTTTTCTGCTGACTTGGGTGAATTTGTGCCAACTTTTCTGGACTGGTGTGATGTGAAAAGTTTGGTTACTTTGCTGAAAAGTTTTTATGATATGGCTATGAGAATTTCTGGATCTCTTTATGTGACATCTAACAGTTTCTTCAGTGAGATCTCTAATCTTAATTAGTAGCATGTTAGATGATATGATTGGGGCTGAATTTGGGAGTGAAAAGGTAAAAACAAATATGTTAATTAAATTTAAATATGTTTTTCTATGTTTGTGTTAATTTTAATGTGTTTGGTTTAATTCTGTACAGGCAATGGGGTCCCAAATGAAAATTAAGTTTGAAAAATATTGGGGGACCTTGAAAAAATGAACTGACTGATATTCTTTGCCAATATATTGGACCCTAGAGATAAAGTTGAGTATATGTCTCACAAGTTTACTCAACTTTATGGTGAAGTTAAAGGCAAAGAATGTTTAGCTAAGGTCCAATCTGCAATGGTTGAGTTGTTCAATGATTATGCAACCACATACTCTGTTAGTGTAAGTAGTGAACCATCTACTGCCCAGCCTTCTCAACTAATGAATATGCAGGCTACTATTGTTGGTAGGCCACAATCTAGGTTGAAAAGTGAGCTGAAAAGGTAAAGAATGGAGAGTGGTGGAAGTCAAAAACAGACTGAGCTGCAAATATATTTGAGTGAGAGTATTGTGGAGGATAAGGATGATTTTGATATCCTTAGATGGTGGAAGGTAAACAATGAGAGATTGCCCATTCTCTAAAAAATGGCAAGGGATGTTCTGGCAATACCAATATCAACTGTGGTTTCTGAATCTGCTTTTTCTACAAGTGGTAGAGTGTTAGATCCATTTAGGAGTTCTAACTCCTAAAATTGTGGAAGCCTTAATATGTACACAGGATTGGTTGAGATTACCAAATCAACCAATCCAAATTGAGGAAAATATTGATGACTGTGTGAAATGCTTGAAAAAGGTAAACCTTTCTTTGTTTATGTTAATTCCTTATTCACTTTTAACTTTTAAGTTTTAATCCTTATATGAATTTTATTTGCAGAGTTGCCAAGTGGAGTTAGGAGTGCTCGTCCTGTTGGAACTAGTTTATCCCTTCCAACCATTGTAGTAATGTTCATTCATTCTGCTCTGCATTTTTTTTTATTAATCAGTTATTCTTGTTTTCTATTATCTTATGAATTCTGATAATCTGTTATGACTTGAGCAATGAACACATTACAAATGAAAATGTTTTCATTGGCTTGTCAACAATTAACTTGTTACTGCGTTAAATCCTTGGCCCCTTCGAGCTTTCACTCTGTTGCAGGTATAATAATATTAGTTCAGTATGCACTTATAGCAAATCTAATATGGTATTATCATTCTCCCTTCCTCATTTACTTTTCTTTGGCTATGATGATGCTTCCACCTGGTCTGAATCAAATTTTGGGTTGGTATGTTGCTCAAGTTTTGGGTTTTGATCGATACAATGACCATAGCAAATACATTTATAAAACAGTGAACAGCAATGTTGAAATCCTCACGCAACTAGACTCCCACGAGCAGATTTGAGTTTCCCACTCTCTAGCTTCATTCACATATATCCATTGCCCTTGGTCCCAATTAAAAATCGTGTGATTCTGTGAGGAGTATGGATGGCTTAGATTGTATGGACGGCTACTGTATGTATATTTCTAACCAAAGAAATTAAATTTGAAGGACATAAAAAATCAAGATGACAACAAAATTTAAAATAATAAAATACAACCAAAAGTGGCTTTGGCTTGCAAGTGTCACGAGACACATTACATGCACTATCTTAACCACACAAATGCAGCTAACATTATCATACATTATATAACAGTTAATTTCATTTTTTTATTATAGATTTATAGGTGGTAGTTCACATTTAGTTCCTTTTTATCAGAAATCACATTTGCTCATAGTATTATTGTGACATGATCATTTTCGATCTTCCGTCAACAAAATCGCTAAAATTTCGTTAAATAAATAGACATTTAGATCTTTTTTATACAAAGCAACTTGATTCGTTATATTTTTTATGTTTTTTTTTTTAAGAAATCCATAATTGAAATCCAATAATATCTCTATATTTTGATTGTTCAACATTGTTACCCTGATTATCTAAATCCATCTTTAATGAGATATTCATAGGTATCTTCACTGAGGATTTACTATAAATTTCAAATTTCTTGATTACATCATTGGTGTATTTGACTTGATTAATAAAAATATCATCCTTGCTTTGTTCTACTTTAGTCTAAGAAAATATATAATTAAACTTTCTCATCATGCTCATCTCAAATTGGCTCATCATAATTCATAAGCATGCTATCTCCAAAGTTTTACTGCTTTATTATAGAGTCATTTTCATTTTTGGTCCTACTGTTATTGGGCATTGCCAATTTTAGTCCACTTCATTAATTTTTGTCACATTACGACCAGTCTTATTTAGTTCTTGCCACTTTTAGTCAACCGTTAAAATTTTTGTCAAGTAACTGTCCAAAATAGGGATATTTTGGTCTTTTCATGCTTTGATCATCTCATTCACCCTTTGTAGTGGCCTTCCTTACACATTTTCATCAAATGAAGATCAGAGGTCCGGTGAAAGCCATGGCTTTGTAATGTGACTCATATGGCTTTCGCCAGACCTCTTCATTGGATGAAAATGTGTAAGGAAAACCACTGCAAAGGGTCAAGGAGATGACCAAAGCATGAAAAGACCAAAAATACCCCTGTTTTGGACGACCATTCGACGAAAATTTTAACGGTGGACTAAAAGTGGCAAGGAATAAATAAGATTGGCCGTAATATGACAAAAATTAATGAAGTGGACTAAAATTGACAATGCCCCAATAATAGTAGGACCAAAAATAGAAATCCACTCTTTAATATATAAGCAATCCTTGTAGTTCATTAACTCTTGCTGTTGGGTGATGTCAATGAACACGTCACCCTTAAACTTCTACTGTGATGAATGTATTATTTCCTTAAACTTAGGTTGCATTGTATTGTATAGTTCATATTTTGAAATGCTACAAAGTATGACATTGTGACTTAGACTATTTTATAAAGAAAATTTAGGAATTTTAATATCTAACTAATTTTTAGATTGCATCATCAAAATTTAATAGTATTCTTATTCCTTACAGAAATCCCAATACAAAATAAAATATATAATTCAATATACGTACCATAGGTACAATATTGTCAAATTTGCACTTCAACAACTTGAGTTTTTAGTAGTTGAATATTTGAAACTTGGGCATTTAGATTTGAATATTCGGATAATTTACACTTCAACTTGAATGCATTAATACTTGAATATATATATATATATATATATATATATATATATATACTTGCAACAAATTGCCATAGATTTCTCTAGCCTTACTTGGATATATAATATTTCTTCTACCTTTCAATTTGTAACAACATTTCGTCCAAGGCAATTGAACCTAATAGCAAATAATAAAAAATTAAAATTTTCCTATTTTCAAAGTAAGTGGATTTTATGAAATTAAATGATCTATATAATGATTAATTTCAAAATCATTGAATGAGTATCTAAGACTGCACAAATCTCATCTTGAAAACAAAAAAACTATTTTCCCACAGTGAAAATGTTATATTTCTTTTCCTTGCCCTAAAGAAGAAGCAAACCCGCAATTACTACCCCATGTGTGTACTAGATAAATCCTGTTTAGTGACTCTAGTTGGTAAAGAACGACCGAGAAGTAAACTAACCTAGTTGCCCATAACTGATCGGCTCTAATTAAGGAAGTCAGTAGACAATTCATGATTTTAGTTCTTAATATTCAATTTCTAACCTAACAATAAAATTATTTATCATATTCGTTGGATTGATTTATTTTCATGTTAAAAACAATTTTACTTACAAATCAAATACAAATAATAAAAACAATTAGGTAGTGTAAATATTAGGAGTAAAAAGTGGTGTAGCATCGCTGTTTCCCACCGTCAGAGCACGGGCTCGTGAGATACTATATTACAATATCACACCGTCAAAAACTACAATAACTATGCCCCACCGAAAGGAACATAAAGCTAGCGAGGCCTTGCATGAATGCATGACTAAATGAACACACGTACTCCCCCATCTTTTCTTCGATCCTCTGCCTTTCAACACACATATAAATATAAAAACTAAGTAGTGAAGACCCAATTTTATTTTTTTATATTATTATAATATTTTGGGAGGCAGAAAGTTGGTCTTCGCCCAGAATCTGTGACCTAATACTGATATAACTTCACTGATTAAGGATCAAATGAGAACCTATAGTTAGATGATGACTATGTGGACTTATCTGATCATTTAATTTAAATAATTCAATGGTTGTGATTAATTATATGTAATCGATTTAATTTTTCGCGCTCAGTTTGTTGTGCATTCGTTTTTAGTTTGTTGTGCATTCGTTCTTAGTTTGTTGTGTATTCAGTCTCAATTTGTAGTGCATTTATAGTCTGGATGTTGTGCATCTCGTCCACTTTGTTGTGCAGTTGCATTTATAGCCGTTAGATCAATCCAAATGGATGTTTTGAATTAGTCCATAGGATCCTCACCAGATCCGGAACCCAACTTCACTTGTTAGGAGCTTATCACTGGGTTAAAATAGTCTGAAGCACAAGGATGCAAGACTTGAACATTTATTAACCTCCACCCAACAAGTCTTAGCCACCAATGACTTAGACTTGTCCAGGCCTTTGCCCAACAAGACTAGGTACATATATATATATAACTCTCTCTCAGGTTTTGTCTCCTTTGACATTCCGAAAACATTTACTAGGTCGGAAAATTTGAGGATCCGAAGAAGAGGAGAGATGGAGAAGACGGTCCAAATCCCTCAAGGGCTAATGGAAGAGGAATATTCCCAGCTGGAAACGGTGATCCAATCTTACCACACCTTCGACCCCAGACCCAACACGTGCACGTCCCTGATAACGCAGCACATCGACGCGCCGGCGAGCGTGGTGTGGCCGTTCGTCCGCCGCTTCGACAACCCGCAGAAGTACAAGCACTTCATCAAGAGCTGCCGGATGGTCTCCGGCGACGGCGGCGTGGGGAGCGTTCGGGAGGTCACCGTGGTCTCCGGCATCCCCGCGTCCACCAGCACCGAGCGCCTCGAGATCCTCGACGACGACAAGCGAATCATAAGCTTCCGAGTGGTCGGCGGCGAGCACCGGCTGAACAACTACCAGAGCGTCACTTCCGTCAACGAGTTCCAGAAGAAGAATGGGAGCGTTTACACGGTGGTTTTGGAGTCGTATATCGTTGATATACCGGAAGGGAATACGGTGGTGGACACAAAGATGTTCACCGATACCGTCGTCAAGCTCAACCTGCAGAAGCTTTGCATGGTGGCAATGGCCGCTTTGCATGGCCACGAATAAACGCCGCCGCCGCCCGCGGCGGTGCTACGGTGGTGCTGAATTGTTGAGTTGCTTTATGTTGGCGGCGAGACACCGTGCAACAGATATGTTTATTAAAAATGTAAGTTATATTTATTTAAAATTTGTCAAAACTATTTAATGTATAATAAATTGGCTGCAAATACAATAAAATGGAAAAAACTAGAGCTATGAATATTGATAAACATTTGTAGGCAAGGATGCAAGATATATTATTTTCCCATGACAATAGTACTACATTACTTATTTATTTTTATTTTATGTGCCTTTAATTTCTTCAATTGGAGACTATTTTTACTCCGAATATATAATGATTGATGTTTTATTAACATGGTAGAAAATAGAAATTGAGCCAAATATTTTTTGGGGTGTTTGGTAAGTAGTTGTTAGTTGTTAACTTATTTGGTTAGTACTTAGTAGTTTGACTAGTTGATAAGCATTAGCTGATTATAAAAAGATGTTTGGTAAATTAATTGTTAGCTGATTGAGCTGATTATAGAAATATGTTTGGTAAATTAATTGTTAACTGATAACTGATTAATGGAAAATGACTTTTTCAAAAAAATTATTGAAAAAGTTATTTTGAGTAGTCTATTCAATTTTAGCATTTTAAAGTAATAAATTGTTACAAAAAGTTAATTAATCAAACACTTATATCGGTTGTTTAACCAAATCAAACAGTTAATAGTAGTCAAAATAAGTTAAAATTAACTGATAAGCTAATTATGTTATGAAACATAAGTTTAATTTAATGGCATTGACAGACTCTAGTAGCAGGCTCCAAATTTAATTTTCCAACTCTTTTCAAGGGTTGATTTTCTGATTGTGTTGTTTTGCTTTGTTGCATTATTGTTTGTTTGCTTTTTTTTTTTTTTTTTTTTTTTTTTTTTTTTTTTTTTTTTTTTTTTTTTTTGAGGGTTTGGTCATCAATTTCTTCCCCTCTTGTATTTGCTGATTCAGTTCCAATAAATGGACCTTTTTTTATTAAAAAATATTTTAAATGTATCAAAGTTTGTGAAATTTGGAATTTTGATCTATAATTTCTTGACATAAATTTGTTAATTTTCATTTCTTTAAAGCAAAACATTTCGAGACCTTATAGCATTATTTATAATTATATATATGTATTATTTAACTTGATAATAATGAACTACCATTACACCCAGTGGTTTTCTCTCTCACCACCCAAAAAAAAAAAAAAGAAGAAAAGATACAGTATAGGTTTGGTTGTTAAATTATTGTTTTCTGAGTTGCATTTGCTTAGTTAAAGGAACAATTGTATTTATAAAAGGAAAAAAAAAACATTTTTAGTGCTAAATTGTTCTTTCCTAGTTATTTTAGCCCATTATAACTTTTTAGCGTTGCAATATTCACCGCTAACTCTTCAAAAAGTTTAAGTTTTAACCCCTGGAGCACAAAATCATTAAACGTTAATTTATTAAAATTTTACTTAGTTCGTGAGTATTTTAGTACTTTTCAATGTGTCTATTTTAATTATAATATTCTTTAGTCTTGATATTTCATTTGTAAAATAAAAGTCTTAATTTTAATAGGTTTGTGTAGGGAAACAAAGATGATATACCATAATTGAAGAGAAATCTTAGAGAAGGTGTCAATTCTCTATTTTGCATATGAAATACTAAAATTGAAAAAAAGTTATAACGAATAAAGATTATAAAATTATAAAATTATAAAATATTCATTTATTAAGTCAAATTTTAATAGAGTTTAACCATTTTGCTGCTCTATGCATTAAACTTTTATAACTTAAAAAAAAAAAAAGTTAAGTGTGTATATAAGTATATTGCAATGTTAAAAAATTAGGCACTAAAACTACTAGCAATGAGAAAGGATCGATTGAGAGCGCGTGCATAGGAGTGAAATAGGAATTCATCGTAGTTGTCCATTTGGATAGATCTAACGGATCAGAAAAAAAAATTTTAAAAAAAAAGTAATGACATTTTTGTAAATAATAGAGCATTGAAATGCAAGTAATTTGTGTTAAAAGTGCAAGTAAAATTCATAGAGTGCATGCAGATAAGTACAAGTAAAATGTATTAAAAATGTAAATAAAATATATATTAAAAGTACAACAAATAATATTTAATAGGATTTTGATAAGAATCGAATTCATATATTTAGGTATGAGAATTATTTTCAATATACTTGTAATTTCATTGGTGATATGATTAGGTGTCATAGTACACACATTACACATATGCGTGTATGAAAATGGTGCAATATCTGAATTCGATCGTGTGCATCCAGCAACACAGCGTTGAAAGTAACTGCAAAGTGAGAAAGTTGATAGATACAATTAATAAGACAATCAACTTTACGTGGGGCTTCTTAAATTCAATTTAATAATAAATTTGTTAATTTTCATGACGGCGACAAGCTATAAGCCAGATGGACATCCATGCATACATGGATGTTGAGAAACTTGTGACTTTAACTTGGGACTTAGGTAACTTGTGATTTCATGAGACTTCCTGCTGTCATGCACCACCCATATTTCAAGGGTTAAGCACTTAAGCCCCATGGAAACTGAGAAGCATTTCAATATGTGGGTATTTCAAATTATTTTTTCTTTAAAAAAAATGATAT
>NXFB01000081.1:224488-247970 GCA_002525835.2 Ipomoea batatas
TAAAAATTTGAAAATTTAAAATATTTTGTATTCCAAAGATATTAAAAGGTAGTTTCTCACTTCAATTTGCTGGGTAATGAGTTATTTGAGTACTTTCATTGTCGACAAATCCCCCAATGCAAGTAGTTAATATGATTGGTTTCAAAGTATTCTTTTTTATTTTTTTCATGGTATTAAAGAAATACATATGTATCATTTTTTGGTGTAACTACTAATTTATTTAATTCAATAAGAGTAAAATAGAGTGATTCTCAATTTGTTGAGTTATTTTTTGGGTACTCTCTTTGTCAACTAATCCCCAAGTAGTTATATAATTAGCTTCAAATTATTTTAATTTTTTTTTCATAGTATTAATAAAATACTTGGTAAATAAATATATACCATTATTTTGTACTATAACTTTGATATTTAATTACAAGATATTGTAAAAATAAGATAATGGACAATGTAAAGAATCTTTGCATGAGAGAAAATAAAGACAGTATAACTAATGAAATTATTTCTCTTATTTAATTTAATTTTTTGATAATGAATAATTTTTTCAAATAAAGGTAGTGTAGACACATAATTCTAAATTAAAGAAATACATATGTATCATTTTTTGTTGTAGCTACTAATTTATTTAATTTAATAAGAGTAAAATAGAGTGATAAACTTAATTATGTCAAATTTGATTGAGATGAGGTTCGAACATAAGACCTTTCTTATAGAAAGTAATGGGTAAGTTAAAAGTTAACGGATAATAGAATATTTAACGGAAAACTTAACGGATAATCATAAAAGTAAGGTTAAATTAGGTAATCTCTATTAATAATATTAATCTGAATTATCTTAACCATCTATTTGATTAAATAATTCATCTAAACCATCCATTTGATTAAATAATTTGATCGCCATTTTTTCTACCCATTTTAGACCTAACTCTCTTTGACTCTTATTAGTATAGTAGATATAATCAATTATGCCTAAGTTCTAACGGTGGTGTATTCAATTAAGACTTTTAAAGAATTTCAAAGACTTTTAAATTGATGAATTTTAATTGATTTTTGTAGAGTTTTTGTAAACTTTTCTAGAATCTTTTAAACTTTCATAATCTTTGTAAGAGTTTATAAATATCGGTAAGACAAACATTTATACACTTTTAAAAACTTTTTCTTATTAAAAAGTTTACAAAAGTCATTAAAACTCTAAATTGAATACACCCTTAATTACAAACATTCTACAATTTCTATTAATATATTATTTATAATTTTCTCAACAAATATTGTTTGTTTAAAGCATTGTCCAGAGACACGCAAATATATAGATTATTCTCAACAATAATTATATAATGAATATAGGAATTTTAATAACAATATCTCATTTGTGGTGGTATTTGTGAGACACAGTTTTGAGTGATATGCAAGGAATCCAGCCATCAGCATATAGAGACTATAGCCAAAAACACCATAACAAGTATTTGTGTGTTGTATGAACCCAGTGGCCACTGTTGCATGCCAGAAGTACATAGAGAGTGATAGAGTGTAGCAAATTTAACTTGAAAAAAAAAGCAGGGCGAGGAATTTAAGGAAGCAAATTGGTGCAGCAGCATACATATAGAGTGTAGCTCTAAAACTCAGCCGTAAAATTGTTCTATCGAATTTGTTCTCAATGCTGTAAAATTAATGAAAATTTTTTCTAGTTTAAATAGAGGAAAAAAAGTTTGTAGAGAATCTTTAAAAGTTTGGGGTTGGAGGGTTGGATTTCATCTATTTATATTAATGAAGAAAAAGTCTATACAAATCCTAGTATGACAGAGTCAACCAAAGTTAATAACTTTTTGTATATCAGTAGACTTTTAAACACTCTATAAAAGTTTGAATCCAATACCAGTATACTTTCAAAAGTTTTGAAAAGTCTTAATCCAATACTGGTAGACTTTTAAAGAGTATATTTTAAAGAGTTTTGAAAAGTCTTAATCCAATACTGGTAGACTTTTAAAGTTAATAAAAGTCTTTAAAAATCTATAAAAGTCAAGATTGAATACACCCTCTTAAGATTAATTTACCCGCAATGCGCGCGTGTAAATCAAAACTAGTTTTCAGTATACACGGTCAAGGACTCACGGTGCAAGGCATGGAAAATAGCAATTCTAACAATTTCTTAGCTTAATTTGAGGAGCATTATTTGTTGGTAGTTAGGCCTAAGAGTATACAACTAATCTACAAATCATATGAAAAATCATCAACGGAAACATGTCATCAACTAACATATTCTATGAAAAATTGTTCAAATTATCCACCCAACTACACAGTACATTTAGACCATCCAATTCAAAAAATTGTAATTAAGTCTCTGAGCCGTTCAAAATTATGCAATTCGACTAAATATGACCTGTTCTTTTGGTCATCACAAGCATCCTATTAAAATTTATTAGTTTTTAAATTTATTATAATAATTTTAAATAAAAAAATAAAAACCCACCCTCCCCGTCATCTATCTCCGGCTTTCGGCCGTGGAGATAAAGAAGTGGTTTCGTCTAATTTAAAAAAGAAATTAATAGGATGATTGTCATGTTAGCAATGAGGAACATGTCAAATTTTATCGAATTGCATAATTTTGAACAATTCAATGATCTAATTGCAATTTATTTTTGAGTTTGATGACCCAATTGCAATTTTCGCATGTAGTTGGATTACTAATTTGAACTTTTTTCTTATATTTTATTTCTTCTGTATTTCTTATTTCATGGCTTTCTAGATATCATTTTTCAACTAACCCAATTCTTGAAGACTTATTCTTAAAGAATTATGAGATGTAATTTAATTGCTCTTGTTACAGTATTTATATGTCATCTTATTATCTTAGCTTGATATTACAAATCAATATTCAAAATTGGTCATCCAAATTTACATCATAAAAAATTATTCATGATTACACGAATTCAAAACGAAAGCCAAGCTTAACCAAATATAATTGGGCTTGTTTGGTTATTAGCGCCTTAATTGGCGGATCGGATCCATCAAAATTTTGATAGATCCGCCATTTTGACCTTGGTCAAAATGTCAAATATTTGCTCCAAACCGTTATGAAGTACGATAATAAACCATTTGGTAACTCAGTGGTTTAATTTGCTCCAAACCGTTAAAAACTGAAACCTCGTAAATATAAAAAACTAATAAGTAATAACTACCCATTATAAGACAACCAAATATCACTTCAAACTTCTTCAAAATGATATCAGAAAAAGAAAAAAAGGAAAAAATCAATTTCGTACTTCATATATCAACATTCTAATGGCCCCCTATCTCATGTACTCCCCTTTTTGTCAAACAATTCTAAAGGAGCATAAGCTCATCTGCATTAGGAGTTTGTGGCATCATCTACTGCATCAGTGAAGCAATTTTTTCAGGATTATATATTAGAAGCTTCATGCATAGCTATCCTTCTTAGAACTTCACTTAGTTCAATTCTAGCATCTTGTTACTGATTGGTCCACGGTATGGATCAGTGGATCACTTTCTTTAGTTCTGCAATATAATATAACCAACACTTTATCCTTTAATTGAGCTGATTTGGTATGAACGGAGATTATAGTCTAAGTATATTACAAGCTTAAAGGTGTCTCCTATAGTTAGAAACAACTCATGACACCTCGTAGTCTAACCAAAAAACAAAGACAATCAATTTAAATGAGTTATACGCACAAAGGTAGTCATTTTAGTTGAGACCACCCATGGAATTTTAAAAACCTAAGACAGTAAATTACTACAAATTATACAATGGACTAGGGTCTACCTTGCATTTTAGACACTGGTCCAAAAATAACCTTCAGATTTGTAACATAAAATGATAATTATTGACACATAATATGATAGCTACAGGTATAGAAACCTGTAAGTACAAAATGTGTTAACTGAAGATACATAATTTTTGTATCAGAGTTCATAATACAATATGAACCCGGTCCATGGTATAACAATTGGTCAATTACGTATAAACAGGTAAACTCAAAACCGGAAAACTCATAGCCCTAGTTATTGGAGTCTTAGTTAGTATAAAGGTACTTAGTTTCAGAAGAACGTACAGTAGGCAAAATATTAGGTAATTTCTCAAAATATGGCACGTCCTACACTGACAGAGATCAGTTCATTAGAAACTACATTAGTGGGCTAAGAAAAACACATAAGGTGCTTTGTTAAGACTGCCAATCCATTTACATTGATGGATGTTTATAAACTTTGCTAGACACTTTGAAGGTCTAACGGAGACTGAATTGTTGGGAAAAGTGCAAAATAAGTGGTCAATTAGCAAACTTGTGACATCTTCTACTGATAGTTCCACTGCACGAGCTTGACCAACAGAGCAACACTATCAGGCAATATGGTTAGGCAAAACTGGAAAAACTTAAATTAAAGTGGCAAAAAAAGTGTTTCTACTACAAGGGTAGGAAAAGTGGCAACATGGCCACAAATTTAGACCTATGGTGTTCAATATCATTACAAGTTACAAGGTGTTCAATATCATACAAGAATTGAGGAAGGCAACTAAGAGCAAGTGCTGAGAAAACTTTAAGTGCTGAAAATCAGAGTCAAGAGAAGGAAGGACTTGTCAAGGTCTCTCTCTTAGCTATGTTGGGATGAGAAGGATTGAGTACTATCAAATTATTAGACAAGGTGGGTAAGAAGAAAATGATTATTCTTGTGGATACATCAAATATTCGAAAAATCGATAACCAACCGAAAAATCAAAATATGCTCACCCTAATTCTGTATAACAATTTCTATACAGAAAATGATTATCTCTTGAAAAACCGATAACCAAAAAAACCGAATTTTTTTAAACCTTAATAACCGAAACCAACTAAAAACCGAAATATTCGGTTGGTTCGATTTTCGGTCGTCGATTTTTCGGTCGGTCCGATTTTTTTTTCTCACCCCTACATATATGTAGTACTCATAACTTTTTGGATCTTGTAGTGTTGGTTCAAGGCCTCAAACTTCATGTGTACACGACCAATCCCCTTTATGTTACAATTGCCGATGGATAGAGCACGGTCCAAAACATCCCTAAAAGAATACCTATTTTGGTCTCATGACTATTAGCAAAATGACAATTTTTGTCCATATGTTTAATTTTCTTTACCGATTTTGGTTCCACGACTATTATTTTAGTACCAATTTTGGTCCCACGACTACTGTTTTAGTGTCAAAATTCATCGCGTCGGTCACCCATCCGTTTAAAACGTGCCAAAATCTAAAATTCTTAAAGGTATTTTCGTCACTTTCAACTCAATATCCAAATTTGAGCATGAATAAAGATATTTAAGCCCTAAGATTGATCATAATTACAGTTTCCTCCTCAAATTAAGGTAAAATGAGGAGAAAAACTGCGAATTTTGATCGATCTTAGGACTTAAATTCATTTATTAATACTCAAATTGGGATATTAAGTTGAAAATGATGAAAATACCCTTAACAATTTTAGATTTTTGCACATTTTAAACGGATGGATGACCGGCGCGATGAATTTTGGCACTAAAACAGTAGTCGTGGATGAAAATTGGTACTAAAATAATAGTCGTGGGACCAAAATTGGTAGAAATTAAACATGTAGACCAAAATTGTCATTTTGCTAATAGTCATGGGACCAAAATTGGTATTTGTTCCTAAATTTTATGAGTTAAGATAATGTACATTATGAGTTAGAATAATGTACATTATATTTTAGAAGAATTTACATTATGTGTTAGAATAATGAAACTTCTAGGTAAGATAATGTACATTATGTGTTAGAATAATTTACATTATGAGTTAGAATAATGAAATTTCTAGGTAAGATAATATACATTATGTGTTAAACTAATGTACTTTATGTGTTACCATAATGTACATTATGAGTTATAAAAATATATATTGGGTCCTGATTTCCACAGTTATGTGTGTGAGCATAAATAAATATAATATGTGCAGTCCAACTACCAACTTAGGCTTTTAGTTGAGATGGAGCACATGCTTTAATTTGGTATCAGAGCCATGCAAAAGATCATGGGTTCGAATCTTCGCGTCACCCTCAATAAGCGACTTCCACGTGTTGCGCTCGGAAATCGCTTTTAGTTGAGATGGAGCACATGCTTTAATTATGTGTACCACAGTCCACACAATAAGTATTGATATACCTTGGTATGTATGTGAAGAAGCATGCAATGAGTTCATTTGGACAGTCCAAGGAGAAGAGACCCAGTTCATTTGGACAGTCCAAGGAGAAGAGACCCAAAGAGATTTCATCATATTATTGAGAATGGGTGGGTGCGACATGGTATTAGGCATGAACTGATTGGACCAATTCTCTCCCATTCAACTACATACTAGGCCCTTGGGAATTACGTTTACCAAAGGAGGAAAAGAAATCACATTGCAAGGAATTTCTGGGAAGGTAAGCCTTAAAAGAAGTCACTAGCAAAGA
Organism: Ipomoea batatas; assembly: GCA_002525835.2. Lineage (NCBI taxonomy): Eukaryota > Viridiplantae > Streptophyta > Magnoliopsida > Solanales > Convolvulaceae > Ipomoea > Ipomoea batatas. The sequence goes on from NXFB01000081.1 coordinate 230,933, forward strand.
AATGTTCAATTGAAGGATTGCTGTGACCAACAAATTGTTATAATCCTTCTTTGAGTATGTAAATTAAATTTGAGATTTAAAGATGTTGATTATGTCTCTAAGTATTATTTATTAGTTCAACACCATATTATTCCATAAATGAAACTCTAGAAGTAGAACATTATAAAGACAGAATTAATAAAAGATAGATCTTATCAGTCTCCTAGGCTATCCCTATACTAATCATGTTGTACTTGAATAGTATTACATGACAAAATTCATAATGTGCATGGTCCTTGGAATGCTTTTTTTTTTCTTTTCCTTTTCAAAAAGGTCTAGAGTTCCTCATGAATGAAAGTTTTCCAACTTATATTTAATGTTACCCTACTATACTACTATGTCAAAACTTTTTATAATCATGTCATGATATGATACATAATATAATTGGTTTAAATGATATTTGTTTGAAAGTTAATTAGTTAGAAGTGAATCACATTATGTTAGTTTGTATGAAGCAAACAAGTTGTGAATATTTGACATTACTAAAAGACTTTTATAGATTGAGTGGGACTTTGTGTATCATGTATCGATAGATGTATATGTTGGATTTGATGGAGATATTAGGAAATGGACCAAAGCAAATCGACCCGGAAGAGCGGGACAAGGAAGACCTGAGCGGACATGGACCCGGGGTCAAGCTCCGTGCTTGACCTGGGCCGCTAATATCTACTATTTTGTACAATAACTCACCCCTTATTTTAGTTGTTTTGATGTTTATTTTCTTTATCCTAGTGAAATTGAGAATTGTTTGTGTGTTACATTGTCCTATGGGTTAAATTATCCACAAGGAGCAGCAAATGAAGAATTTTGGAACATTTTGGACAAGTTTTGGAATAAAAGAAAATTACCTAATAAGAAAGGAAAGGAAACAAGAATAAGAATTGGAAGTTGCCTCATGGGCCCAATGCCCATCTGTCTCCTATATTTTCTACATATTCTCTACAATTTAAAGAGTTCCCAACCCTAGTTAGTTTTAGGCCCTGTTTGGTAAATGACTGTTAGCTGATTGGGTTGGCTGTTTCGGTTAGAAGGTATGATTTGTTGATAACATTAGCTGATTGTAGAAAGTTGTTTGATAAATTAGTTGTTAGCTGATAGCTGTTTGGTATAATTTCTTTTTTCAAAAAGCTAATTGAAAAGGCTGCTTTGAGTAGCCTTTTGAATTTTAGCATTTTGGAGTTACAAAAAACTTATCAACCAAACACTTATATTGATTTTTTAACCAAGTCAAACAACTAACAGTGGTCAAATAAGCCAAAATTGGCTGATAGGCTGATTATTTACCAAACAGGGCCTTAGTCTATTTTTCTCTCTTCTCTTTAGATTTCCCTAGCATAGTTTAGATTAGTTTTACATTAGATTATTTTCAAGCTTGGAATCTCGAATTGGAGTTGGATTAGTTCTTCATTATCAGTAAAGTTCTCCTTTTCCCTTTATTTACTTTATTTTCAGATTTCTTGCAGTATTTATAATTATTTATTATTGCTTTGCTTTGTTTACTTTTATGATGCATGAGTAGTTAGCGTTTGGGTTTGGATTAGGGTTCTATTGCTATTCTTGATGCTAGGTTTATGATTATTGCATAAAGGGGATAATATTAACCTAGGGTTTTTATGTTTGAATTGGATTATGAATTCTTCTTATTGATAATTGATGCGCATCTTTTATTGATGTGCTTTGGAGATGATTTTATCACAACGAAAGTTGGATGAAAGACTCGGCCTAACCAATTTCAACCCAATTTTTCCTACTATGAGAATAGGGATAATTTGGGGGCTTATATTGCTTTTGTGTTTTAGAGTTAAGATTGATGCATCACGAAAGTGGGGCAATCCTAGCCTAATTCTAGTTTATTGATTACGAAAGTAGCTGAACTGAATTCTTGAATGCATTGCCAATAAATCCATTGGTTAATTGTTTTTCCCTAATTTTGAGATTGTTAGAGCAACAAGATTGCAATAACCATGATCTGACCCATTCTTTTATTATATAGTTTATTCCTCATTTAATTTACATCTTTTATTTAATTTCCATTTCTTAATGGTAGTTTGCTTGGATTCTAGTGAATTCCAATACTTTAGTGCCTAGAATTCTACATATCATATAAGTACGTGCCATAGTCCCAATCCTCAGCGGAACAACATTTACACCATCTTTTTTACTATCGCCAACTGCTTAAACCACGACCCAAGAGCCGAGCCCAGGTCGGCCTTGGTGTCGAACACAGGTCAACGCAGGGTGGTTTTGGCCAGGCCTAGGCCATGACCCAAGTGCCAAGCCCAGGTCAGCTTTGGTGCCTAGCCTGGGTCGATCTAGGGGCCAAGCTCAGGTCAATCTTGGGGGCTCGGTCATAGGGGGACTCAGAGGTCCAAGTTTGTTACAACTACCCCTCCTTTTCGCAGGGGTAGTTAGAAGGCTTGTTAGTATAAAAACATTGTATTTTGTCTTATGTAGACATCATATACACATCTATCTTGTCATAATCTACTCTCGTAATAGCATTACATCCACTTCGTAATAGCTTGACAACTACGATCTAATACAATATTTGTTCTCCATGATCCTATAACACTTGTTTATCTATTTTTCCTATCTTTTTACTATTTCTTTAATTTAATGGGTTTATTGATTCAGTTTACCCGGGTTAATTAAATCCATCATTGGTGCTTTCATTGAGAATAAGACGTCAGGCTCGAGTGTGCTAACTGTCACTAGCTATGACAAGTTCGAGATCCAACTCTCGTAACTCAAACGGTTCCCGTAGCACCCATGTCACCCCAAGCGGGAATGGTTGTAACGAGGTCGCTAGCCATTAGCGAACCCTCTTCTGAGGTCAACAAGGGACCTAAGGGATCTTATAACCCATAATCGTATTAGTGGGACAACTCCTACCACCCCTCTACTAGTCCCACCCCCTAGAGAGGTCGGTCGACATCCAGCAAGCCACTACTAAGCTCACTTGCCTCGTAGAAGGACTCCAACGCGGTTTCCAAGCCCCCAAGCGTTGCCCCGCGGCCCGACCCCTGCACCAACCCTCCTGTGGGAGCACGGTGAGCCCAACAACAGGCATCCCTGAGCTCAAATGACCCAAGTTGAAAGGGAGGTCAACTCGCCCCGACCATCTAACAGATGGGGAGGGTGGGATGCTAACTAGGACAGGCAGGAACGTCGGGAGCTGGGCAGGGAGCAGTTGATCAGATCCAAGTCTGCCTTGGCTCAGTTGAGCACTCGTATACCAGCTTGGGACAGGCTGTCTAGGCCCAGTGCGAACATGCCCCCGACGGAGGAGTTAGCCGCAACTAGGTCGCCGAGCCATGGGCCTTGAGCCCAGCCACGGCAAGAACAAACCTCGCGAGTCGAGCAATCAGGAGAGACCAATGAACGAGTTCCTAGCTCTCATCATTACAAGGTCGAGTAGTTTCGAAGGCGTATGGATGAGCTCCAAAAGAAGATCGACGAGAAGGACGGGTCCCCGAAGCCACAGGACGTATTATCCACTCCATTCGTGGATGTCATCATGGAGGAGCTTTTTCCCAAGGACTTTCGCCTCCTAACAATCAAGGTGTATTTAGGGACAATAGACCCGCGAGCGCACCTCAACAGGTATCGGGCCGCCATGTTGATGACGGGAGCCAGCGATGCTATCATGTGCTGGGGCTTCTTCTCGACCTTGGATGGCCACGCACAAGATTGGTTCGGATCCCTACCTGAGGGCTCCATCTCTACCTTTCGCCCTTACCAACCAGTTCCTATCATATTTCGCCAGTAGTGTGCAAAAGGGTAAGCAATTCACGGACCTATATGACATGAAGTAGAGAGGCTTAAAGTCTCTAGCCGAGTTCCTCAGCAAGTGGAAGCGGGAGGCCCTCCTAGTTGCCAACTTCGATGAAAGGTCAACCGTGGTGATTTTCAGGAATAACTTACGATCCAGTGGCTTTCACCTTGATCTAATCCACTATGCCCCCTCCCAAAACCTATGTTGAGCTAATGGACCAGGCCTCGAGGTTCGCACGCAGAGCTGGCTGAGAAGAGGAAGAAGGAGGAGGATGAGGGATGGGGTCAGAAGGACAAGGCACCCTAGGAGGAGCATCGGGCACCTAAGCGACACCGACGCGAGTTTGCCAAGGGGCCCAAGCTGACCCCCACACATTTCCTCACCCCATTGACGTTGTAACACCCCAATTTTCACTACATAATTTATTTACAAAATCAACAACACTATTGCGGAAGCCTATATACATCTAACCAAATGAAAATGGGTGTTACCGCCACACTCAGGTATCTGCCCTATACCCAAACGCTAAGGCTAATCTTACAACATCAAATAACATTTCAACAGTCCAATTTAATACAATAGAGTAATTAATTACACAACCAATATTTCATCAAATAACAAATCTTCTAGGGTGTCTATTCTAAGATAGACTAATCCAAATCCTCATCTCGGATCCAATTCATGTTCACCTGCAAAAATCATTTAACACAAAATAGGGTGTATATGCCAAAATTAGCATAAGCTAAGTAAGCTCCATTTCACCCTGTAAATATAGGCTTGGATTTTATATTTTCAAAATACTTTCATACTTTTATACTTTTCCAAAAATACATATGTGGAGGTACACTTTTCATGGTATAGAGAATTAATATTTATAAATGGAGAATTAATAATCTCATTGAAATTCATTTAGAAACTGGACTAAAAACATATGTGCACACCTCCAGAGTATTCCAAGCCACTTGGTAGTATATGATCCAAGTAGCACCACCAATTATCCCACTACTTAACCAATTTAGAAACTGGACCATAACCTATGTGATACACCCTCTTGGTATTCCAAACCCACTGAGTAGTAATTAATCCAAGTGAATAGTATACCACAACTAAACACCACACAAAATACTGGATTCTCTAAAATAAATCATTTCTCCACAAACAAACACTTTCTCCACAAAATACAATTTTCTCCAATATATATAATTTCTCCAAATACGTTTTCTTCTAAAATATAAATATTTTCTCAAAAATAGTTTCTCCACAATAATTTTTTTCCACATATAATTTCACAATATGATAATAAAATTTTACCATTTGAATATATATCAAACCAAAATTTGCCAAGCCAAAGTATTTACACAACACATGGGTTTGACCCGAAAAAATTTATTCTCGATATTTCGAGAATCACCATTGACAATAATATCATATAAAATGCACTTGTGATCACATGAACATTGTAATGCACATATTTTGTAAAACATATAATTTTGATATATATAAATATCATATCATATAATCACATACAAATATCTACTATACTAATAAGAGCCAAAGAGAGTTAGGCCTAAAATGAGTAGAAAAAATGGCGGTCAAATTATTTAATCAAATGGATGGTTCAGATGAATTATTTAATCAAATAGATGGTTAAGATAATTCAGATTAATATTATTAATAGATTGAGATTACCTAATTTAACCTTACTTTTATGTATCCGTTAAGTTTTCCGTTAAATATTCTCTTCTCCGTTAATATTCCGTTTAACTTTTAACTTACCCATTAATTTCTATAAGAAAGGTCTTAGGTTTGAACCTCATCATCTCAATCAAATTTGACATAATTGACTTTCTCACTCTATTTTACTCTTATTAAATTAAATAAATTAGTAGCTACAACAAAAAAATGATACATATGTATTTCTTTAATTTAGAATTATGTGTCTACAATGTGAAGAGTAGGAATGAATTGATTTCATTTATGCTTTACACTGAAGGTATATATAGCACTCTACAGAAGGAAGTTACAACAGAATCAAAACTAAAGCCTAAAGAATAGTAAATAACCAAATCATCTAAAGACTAGTTCAGACTATGGGTTTAACATGCCCCCGCAAGATGGAGGATCCATCGGAGACTCCAATCTTGGACCGGAAAAGTTGAAAAGGCGCACGACTCAACGGCTTTGTGAGGATATCAGCGAGCTGCTTTTTGGAGGACAGATGACGAACAACCAAAGCCCCCGACGTCACCAACTCGCGAACAAAGAAATAGTCAAGGGCAAGATGCTTCATTCTAGAGTGGAACACAGGATTCTTGCAGACATATGTAGCACTGAGATTATCACATAGTAAAATAGGAGAGCTTTTCAGTGGCACGTGTAGCTCTCGCAAGAGATGTTTAACCCACAAAACCTTAGCAGTAGCATTCGCAAGGGCACGGTATTCTGCCTCAGTAGAAGAACGAGAAACTGACTTCTGACGCATTGACTTCCAAGAAACAATGTTACCCCCGAGGTACAAAACATAAGCAGTGGTAGAACGACCCAAAGTGCTGGAGCCACCCCAATCAGAATTAGAAAAGGCAGTAAGTTGAAAAGAAGTGGTACCTTTGAGAAATAGCCCATGGAACAATGTACCTTTAAGGTAGCGTAGAACACGCTTCGCAGCGGACCAATGAGTTGCAGATGGTGCATGCATAAATTGTGACAAACGATTCACAACAAACGAAACATCTGGACGAGTAATGCTTAAATATTGCAACATACCAATAAGCCTGCGATAACCTGTAGGATCAACAATTGTAGAAGAGTCCGGCAAAGGGAGAACCTCTGAAGAACTCATGTGCATGGAAATTGGCTTAGCACCATCCATGTGAAATTTGACCAAAATATCAAAAATATACTGTGATTGGGACAAAAACATACCAGCCATAGTCGAAATGACATCCACACCTAGAAAATGATGAACAGGACCCAAGTCTTTCAATGCAAAGGCATTAGACAATGCTCGTACACACTGCTCAACACATACAGCGCTACTCCCGGTCAGTAGGATATCATCGACATACACCAAAAAGTACAGGAGAATGCCATTAGCTGAGTAAACAAATAAGGAAGCGTCTGCCTGTGACTTGACAAAACCATAACGCAACAAAAAACGGCTAAGCTCAAGGTACCAGGCTCGCGGTGCCTGTTTAAGGCCATACAAAGCTTTTTTATGCTGTCAAACATGAGAAGGAAAATCCACATTAACATAACCCGGTGGTTGTTCTATAAAAACAGTTTCAGTCAACGTTCCATTCAAAAACGCGTTATTAATGTTTAACTGCCGTATAGGCCAATTATTATGCAATGCAATAGAAATAACCACACGTATAGTTACAGGTTTCATTACTGGGCTATATGTTTCAAAGAAATCACGCCCAGCTTGCTGTAAATACCCCTTCGCTACAAGTCGTGCCTTATACCTGTCAACAGAACCATCTGGCTTACGTTTAACCCGGAACACCCATTTGCACCCAATTACCGGTCTGGATTGTCGTGGTACCAAAACCCAAGTGATATTCCGTAGTAAAGCCTCATACTCTTCGTCCATTTCCTTACGCCACAAAGGATCTCTCAATGCTTGAGTGATGGTGTTAGGTTTAAGACGAGGAGGTAAGGGATGTACTGATGAGGCGGTATTGACAAATGAAGGACCAAAATATTTAGGATTAGGCTTGCGGTTCCAAACAGGTCGAGTAGTAGGTACCTGACGTGGAGCGACTACTGGTGTGCTACTAGACGAAGCTAGAGTGGGGGATGACGCCGGTGTGGGGAACGACGCTTGAGGAGGGGATGACGCCAGTTCAGGGGACGACACTGGTGGATGAGATGACGTTGGAGGAGGAGAAAGCGTCGGATTAGGGAATGTTGCTGGAGGAGGCGATGACGTACGTGGTGGAGACAGCACCAGAGAGCGACTACTGGGCGATGAAACATGAGCTAATGGTGATGGAGGTGGCACGGATGTTGGTTGAGACTGGAAGAGATCCGCCGCCGGCGGAGGAGTAGCTATCGGCGACGGAGTTGGCACGGACGATTGAGAAACCTGAAAATCAGACATGGCTGTGTAAGTAGATTGGAAAATGGACAAACATTATTTGTGACTTGAGAGGTTGAAATTGCAGAATCATCCACATTTAGAGTTTTGTAGGGAAATTGGGTTGGAACGAATTTAACATGCCTAGAGAGAAAAACCTTTTTTGTATTAGGTTCAAAGCATTTATAGGCAGACTGTGAATTTGAGTAACCCAAAAAAATACAAGAAGATGATTTAGGCTCAAGTTTATGTGAGCGGTACGGTTTTAACCAAGGAAAACATAAACATCCAAACGGCTAGAGCTTAGCATAATTGGGTTGAGTTTTATATAAGACAGCAAAAGGAGATTGGTTACCCAAGATAGGTGTAGGCAACCTATTTATGAGATAAACTGCAGTTTGGAATGCATGAGACCAAAAAGACAAAGGTAAAGAAGCTGAATGTAATAATGACATACCAGTCTCAACTATGTGGCGGTGACGACGTTCAGCTGTTCCATTATGCTCAGGGGTATGAGGGGGAGTGGTGAAATGAGAAATCCCCTCATTATTAAATGTAGGAACAAGTTTAATGAATTCTCCTCCATTATCTGAGAATATTGAGAGTATTTTTTGATTGAAATAATTTTCTACAAATCTTTTGTACTGTGGAAAAATAAGAGCCACATCTGACTTTTTTTTGAGTGGGTAGAACCAAATGTATTTTCTAAAGTGGTCAACAAAAATAACATAGTAAGTATAGCCATCAATTGATTTTTGTGATGAGCTCCAAACATCAGTATAAATTAATTCTAGAGGTCTAGAGCTCGCCATAGAATTTTCTGCAAAAGGTAATTTGTGGCTCTTATTAATGTTGCAAGAAATACAGTGAAAACAATTTAATGGAAAGTTGGAAACATTAAAGCAACGACTTAAAACACGACCAAGTATTTTATTAGAGGGGTGACCCAAACGATGATGCCAATCTGACAGAGACACCAAATTCATTGCATTGACTTGAGGCATAAATGAGGTAGGAGCGTAATAGACACCATCAACGGTCTCCCCCTGCATCAGTGGTACCCCCGTTCGACAATCCTTCACGAGAAAGAAATTAGAGAAGAATTCAATCGAAACAGAGTTAGCGTGGCATAATTGAGAAACTGACACTAAATTCCGATGTAACGTAGGAACACACAAAACATTATTAAGGGAAAGAGGTCGGGATGGTGTAGAAAGGGTAGTGTGACCAATATGAGTTATAGGAAGACACTTACCATCACCCAGGCGTATCTCATCTGGACCACCATATTCGCTGAAAGTATATAGCGGTGAAGTACTCGACGTGGTATGGTGAGAAGCACCACTATCAAATAACCACGGGTGTGTCGACATAGGTTGTGTGGTGGACGTATTGACAGACGGGGTCGGGCTCGAGCTTGCGGGCTGAACATGCGAGATATTATTCTCTTTCAAAAATCGGATTAGCTTACGACAATAACGTACCTCATGTCCAGGAATATTACAGAACTTACACACCAAACCATTCTGGGAGCCTCGTCCACTGTTGTAATTTTGCCACGGTGGTCGAGAATTGTTATTTGCAAATTGACTACGATTGCGCCGATTCATATAAGAATTACCTTGAGATGAACGGCCATTGTTTGAGGACCGTTGAGTAACATTCGCAGTGGCAATAACATTATGCCAGGACTCATCTGCTTCCTTTAGCATACGCTCATGGTCTGTGACTATCTCAGAGAGCTCAAAGAGTGATAGTGATGAAGACTCTCGGACACGTACAGCTGATACAACAGAGTTGTATTCTTTACCAATCTGAGTAAGATTGTGAACCGTAAGATCTTCATCGGACACCGGGCATTGTGCGAGAGTAAGATCATCGGCAATGGCCTTCATATCGTTGAGATAATCAACAATGGATCGATTACCTCGTGGATTACGGGCTAACTTGGATTTAAGCGAGACAATTCGCCCACGTGAGGTGTTTGCAAAGCTCGTTGTTAATGACTCCCAAGCTGCATGGGAGGTTTCAGCGGAAGAGATGAGTGGTTGAATGGGGTCAGAACAGCTTCCAAGGAGGGCACTAATTATAATTTGGTCTTGACGGTACCAATTTGTATAGCTAGGATTTGGAATAGTTTTCGCGGCATCGAAAAACTGGGATGGGGCTACAGTACTTCCATCAATGTAGCCTAGTAAATTGAAGCCAATTAAAGTGGCTTTGATTTGTCGTCTCCAAACTGAAAAGTTGGAGGAAGTAAGCTTAATAGGGAAATTCACAGGAGCAGTAATTTGGACTATGGGTGTATCAACTGCAGTTGTTTCATTTGTGATAGACATTGTGTAGCAGTGTAGGCTAGGGAAAAGGAAAAGAGAAAAAAAAAATTTAAGAATAGTTGCTAGCTCTTGATACCATGTGAAGAGTAGGAATGAATTGATTTCATTTATGCTTTAAACTGAAGGTATTTATAGCACTCTACAGAAGGAAGTTACAACAGAATCTAAACTAAATTAAAGCCTAAAGAATAGTAAATAACCAAATCATCTAAAGACTAGTTCAGACTATGGGTTTAACGTACAATACCTTTATTTGAAAAAATTATTCATTATCAAAAAATTAAATCAAATAAGAGAAAATAATTTCATTAGTTATATTGTCTTTATTTTCTCTCATGCAAATAAAGATTCTTTACATTCGAATTTATCAATGGCTAAAGTGTCATTTAGCACCATGAACTATATCGAATTATTCATGCCGCACCCTGAACTTTCATATCGTATATATCGAGTCACAAACCAAAAAAAAAAAAAATTCACCTAGAACTTTTAGCAGGTTTCCTTGTCTTCCTGATGACATGGCGCAGGTTTCCCACTGATGTGGTATTTCTTTTAACCTTATGTTGTCCAAGTAAGCATTTACATATTAAAAATTTTATAAAAAATATTATATTAAAATAACCAGAATTTTTTTCTCTTTATTTTCATAATGTATACTTTTTCAATTTGCATTTCCAATGTTTCAATTTTTATTTTTTTTTTGTAGAATTTATATTTTTTGGCTAATTTTTTGTTTAGTATTTTTTCAATTTTTCAAATTTATAGAAATGCTTTATTTTCATAATGTATTCTTTTTTTAATTTTAATTTTTAATATGTAAATACTTACATTGACACATAAGGTTAAAAGAAATGCCACATCAGTGGGAAACCTACGCCATGTCAGCAGGAAGACAGAGAAACCTGCTAAAAGTTCTAGGTGAATTTTATTTTTTGTTTTGTGGCTCGATATATACGATATGAAAGTTCAGACTGCGGCATGAATTATGGAATATAGTTCGTGGTGCTATATGACACTTTAGCCTTTATCAATTGATATTCATTACATTGTCCATTATCTTATTTTTAAAATATCTTGTAATTAAATACCAAAGTTATAGTACAAAATAATGTTATATATTTATTTAGCAATTATTTTATTAATACTATGAATTTTTTTAAAAAATAATTTGAAGCTAATTATATTAACTACTTGGGGATTGGTTGACAAAGAGATTACTCAAATAATAACCCAACAAATTGAAGCGGAATCACTCTATTTTACTCTTATAGAATTAAATAAATTAGTACTTTCATAAAAAAAAATGATACATATGTATTTCTTTAATACCATGAAAAAAAAAAGAATAGTTTGAAACCAATCATATTAACTATGTGGGGGATTTGTTGACAATAAAAGTACTCAAATAACCCATTACCCAGCAAATTGAAGCGAGAAACTACCTTTTAATATTTTTGGAATACATAATATTTTAAAATTTCAAATTTTTATTAATTTATTTATTCTTTTTTCTTAAACTAGGGATTTCTTTATCCACAATAACTCATTCAACAATAATGGTTGAACCAAATGAACCCCAAGAAGAAAGTGACATTGCCATCTATGCTACCAACAATAACCGAATTGCAAATAACACACTACCAACAAAAATGAAGAGAACAAATAGTAAAGATGAAGACAATGACAATATTACTCAAAAGAGAATTAAGAACACTTAGAAAAATTCAAATTAAAAGTAGTATTTATTTGGACTATCTATTTTAGACCAAATATTTAGACTATCGATTTTACAAGATTGCAAACATTTATTTTAGTAATAATTATAATGAATTTTCTATATTATCTTGGATTCATATACTTTGAGTTAGATATTTAAATAAAAAAATTCGACATTCAATTACCCATGTATAAACTTCTCCTATATAATCTTGCATTGATATACTTTCAAATATTTATTTAAATATAAACATTGGGCATTAATCCATTCGCGCAATGGGCGTATAATACTAGTACATATATATGCGCTAAATTAAATAATAATTTTGATGAACATGAAATCTTACCAATAACCAAATCTTCTACTTCACTTGCTAAATTATTCTCCCACATTTTTCTTATTTCTCTCCTCACTTCTCTTCTCTTCACTACCCAAGCCCTATATTTATAGTTCAAGGGGAGATGAACAAAGTCTTGAAGGGAAAGACATAGGGGAATCCAAATGGTTTGCTACACTTAGTCATATTAGGAAGACTTTGTAGATGGGAGTCTAAATGGTTTGTCAAGTCATTTAAGCTTTCAAGGTGGAAACAAGACACAACAACAAGTCTTGCCAACCAAATATTATACATATACTTATACATTATACTTAGTATATATACATATGTATATGCATACATATGTATATAAATAAATCTTTAATTAAATATTATATATAATTTTATAGTATATAGATAAATTGACTAGTAGTAGAATTCTGAAATTTATTGGGAAATTTGGGCAAGGTATTTTGAAACAATTTCCTCCAGATATGTATTTCAACAAGTCTAGAATCTAAATAAAAAGATTCATAACAATCTAAGGAGTAGAAGTATGGTTTTTGAATTTATTTTCAAAACTGGTCCAGAGAGAATAAAAATCCGGGCAGCACACTGCCAAGGGCAAAAATGGAATTTTTTGTGCTTATTTGAAGATCAAAATGACCAAAACTTTTTTATGGATATAAAGTACTATAAGTTTAGGCTCTACCATAAATATTTCAAGTGAAAATGTGTTCGGGAAGTGTTTTTACCGTCTCAATCTTTCGAACTGCGCCAAGATGAAATTTTCTGAAAAGGAATGGTTATAAACAATTTTGACCAAAAATATATTGTAACAAAACTAATGACGAATTTCGGGAAAATAGTGACGAAATTTTGGGATGTCACAGACGTAGCCCGTTAGCACCATCTTGGACCATGCAGAAGATCACGGAATTGTGGAATAACCGAGGGAGTGCACAAAGATATCCCCGAAGGTGGACCCCAACAAGTACTGCAAGTTCCACTGCCAGACGAGGCACGACACAAATGAGTGAATACTCCTCAAGCGCCAAATCGAGGAGCTCAAGCCAAGGCTAGTTTGTGAAGAGATCGGGGCAAGGCCAAGGCCAGAGCCAAGGCAATGTATGGAAGAAGGGGGTGGCTCCGTGCCACCCACCTCAGCACCGCGCAAGAGAGAGCTCGGCTAGCTGACTGAGGAGGAGGAAAAGTAGCTCGACAACCCTCAACCCAAAAGAAACAAACCATCCATGTTATCTCCGAGGGGCTAGAGGAGAGAGACACGCCAACGGAATGGACGAAGGGGGCGAGGAGTTTGTATGTTGGGGAGGTCATACGATCTCTGCACGAGAAGAAGCCGAGGAGGGAGCCCATCACCTTCACTAACGCTGACATACTAGATGACCCCCTCACCCACCGAGAAGTCTTGGTCATCAAGTTGGAGATCAGTGATGTGATAGTACACCGAGTGCTAGTGGACACAGGAAGCTCGGTAAATGTTATGTACCACGACGCATTCACCGAGTTAGGGCTACTACAGACCCCTCTATCAAGGTTCATGGGGGACTCCATCGAGACGGAGGGCTCCATCAACCTCGAGGTGGAGATAGGTACCCCTTCTCATATCAAGAAGTGGGAGGTCAAGTTCGTGGTGGTCAAAATTAACTGTGCTCATAATATAATCCTCGACCGACTCGCCCTAGAGAACCTCAGGTGCATGACTTTCATGGAGCACCCGTGCCTCCAATTCCCAACACCAACAGGGGTAGGGGTCGCACGAGGAGACCAGAAGGTCAGCTATAGTTGTTACCTACGAGCATGCCGTCAGATAGGCAAAAGAGACTTGCAGTTCACACAATAATCGAGAAGGCACTATAGGAGGAGGAGGGTCTTGTAATAGCATTACATCCGGCCACTTTGTAATAGCTTGACGTCTACTATCTAATACAATATTTGGTCTTCATTCGTGATCCTATAACACTTGTTTATCTATTTTTCTTATCTATTTCCTATTTCTTTAATTTAAGGGTTTATTGATTTAGTTTACCGGGTTAGTTAAATCCATCAGGATTGAATGATGTATAATAAAATATATATTAATGATTCTCCTAATCTACTCGTCCTTACTCTTGTGTTCTCTCCACTTTATTCTGTAGTGCTATGTGTATTGCATTCCTGAGATAAGGATGATACAACGATTCAAAAGATGATATAGATTGGTTTATAATAGTAACAATTTGTTTTTTTTTTTTTTTTTTTTTTTTTTTTTTTTTTTTTTTTTTATTTTTTTTTTTTTTTTTTTTTTATTTTTATAATTTTTTTTTTTTTTTTTTTTTTTTTTTTGTTTTTTTGTTTCTTTTTGTAGAACACTAGAAAAGAAAAAGAAAAGTTGTTAGCCGTAATTCCTAATTAAAGCTTGAGTGATCTTCTACCTAATCAAGACTGAATGAAAGCGATGGGATCATGGGAATAATTAATCACATTATTTATCTTCTTTTTTTTTATAAATTATTTGATTTGTTATACCACTAATCTTTCATTTCCACAATCTAATCGCGTCATTGGACGTGGACAATATGATATTATATATTGCCTCCCAACTTTAACTATTTTTAATTATTTGATTTTTTTTTGAGAACTTAATTATTTGATTTGTTATACAATTAATCTTCATTTCCACAATCTAATCGCGTGATTGGGACGTGGATAATATGATATAATTGTCTCTCAACTTTAACCAACATAGTTAGCGTCGTGGTTCACTACCTCTTCCCTTAAACATAGGGTTGGGCGTTCGAAACTATCTGGTCAATCCTCTACTACTTAGTGTACTGACTGTTGGAGCTATCAGCGGAAGGAATAATACCTTTGGACAACAAAAAAAAAAACCATTTTGAATCTAACCGGTTGACCACTTGAAATTGGATCAAACCCCCCCCCGAAACGAAAGCTCTGGACGCTACCACCAAAGTGGACCGAACAAGCGGGCTTACAACACCCATACGAAAGCTTTACACAAAGTGGACCACACGCCACCAACCAACCCATAACCGTGTACACAAAGTGGACCGAACATGCTCTGATACCATGTTATAATAATAATTTAATATTGGGCTAGAATTACTCAACTGGGCTATAATGCATATGAGCCAAACCACACTAAAAGATTGAATTCAACCAATTAGCTAGTCTAACCCATAGCCTTATAAACCCATATTCTCTTTCTTATTTTATCAATGTGGGACTCTTAACATCTACCACTACAACAACTATTATTGTTGTTGTTGTTTATCAAAACGAAGAAAACACACAAAACTTAGCTCCTGGGAACTAAAACTTTCATCGGTATTGTCAAAACAGCACTGGAGCACTCTCAATCCACTAAATTCTTCAAATATGTTAAAGCAGTTCTCTTAGCAAGCCATAACATTATTTTGTTCTCTATAGCAATGTTGATTCCTAATCTCTCGTTGCCTCAGCGTCTCCCTCTTACATTCCACATTCAAAACAAAGCCCCTGGCCTGGGTAGTATCACCCTTCAACCACCCTATACTCAACTTGAAATCTGTTTCTAAAATAATTCTACCGAATTGAAGCCTCTGATCTATTCCATGTCAATGACAATATATACAATTTTAATATAATACATTTGATTATCAAAAATAACGTTTGACATACCAAATACTTTATGAGTAGTGTTATACACTTACAAAATCATTATTGTATTTTTTTTTATTCAAATTTGGTTGGACTCAATAATTTACCACTTATCAAGAAAACTAAAGAGTTGGAGTAGTGATTGTAATAGGGAAAAGTATCATTTTTCATGCTTTACACAAAAAATTCACCAAATGCTAATATATGACATGTTACTGTTATTATCTTATTTGAAATGAATTTTTCCTGTAGAAACTTTTGATCCAACAAGTTCCATTATAAAATTTTGGGAAAAGGGTCAAATAGACCCATGAACTTTACTCAAAAAGTCAATTAGGCTTTTAAACTTTAAAAAGTTATAATTAAACTCATAAACATGTTACTTTGGAGCATTGAAGTCCAGAAACCGGTTTGTGACCTATAATTACATGTCACTAGAGTTTCGACGACCCTTTGACCAATTTCCGGCATCAAACCGGTAACTGAACGGTTGCCAATCACGTCTAGAAAAAAGAGACCAAGCTGGTCGCCTTCTCCGGCGAAGGGCAGACCAACTTGGTCACTTTCTTTGGCGACTAAAGAAGGCGACTAGTTGGTCACTTTCTCCAAACGCGACCGACGATCGTTCGGTTTCCTATCACCGGTGTTTGATGACAGAAATTAGCTGAAGGCTTGTCGGAGGATCCCCGAAACCCATGTGACCTGCAATAATATACAGGTCACCAACCGATTTTTGGGCTTCAATGCTCCAAAATACACATGTTTATGGGTTTAATTGCAACTTTTACAAGTTTAATAGCCTAATTGATATTTTGAGTAAAGTTCAGGTGTCTATTTGACATTCTTCCCTAAAATCTATACTATATATAAAAATAATATCCTCCTCCAAAATTTTCCCGCCCAAACGTAGGGGTATTTTAGTAATATGGTAATTATTATTATTATTATTATTATTATTATTATTATTATTATTATTATGATAGAATAATATTAATTATTGATTGTAAATTTGTAATTCATTATTAGTAATTATGGTAATGGTAATTAGTAATTATGATAATTATTATGATAGAATTTAGTTTTAATTCGTTATTAGTAATTAAGGTAATGTTAATTA